>OVAN01001565.1:0-39775 GCA_900406275.1 Anastatica hierochuntica
AAAACGGAACCGAAACGGAACCAAAACGGATATTTTCGGGTATTTTGGGTTGAGATCGAGATTTTTTAAACAGATCTAAAACGGATCCGAAACTTCAAAAATCGTAAATGAATATTTAACGGTTCAAAAAACCGAAATACATAAAAACGGATCTGAAACGGATCAGAAAATGAAATTATTCTGACCCAAAAAAAAACTAGCTAAGGATCGATCCTTAAAATCCCTAATTAAGGATTAATCCTTAGTTGGATCGATTTGTTTAATATTTTTTTTATTTTTTCTGCATTAAAACTCACTCCAAGGATCTGTAAGGATCCGGCTTTCTACGTGGTCTAAGATGATTTCTTCTTACTAAATTTTCATCGTAATTTCATTTCCCGGCGAATAACGCTGCTGGTTTTTCAAATTTTTTTTGATTTTCTCATATCTTTCAATTTTCCTTTGGTAGAATCTACGTTTCATATTGTTGATGTCTATCCTAAAGCTAATTTCATCGTAAGGTGAAATACTCATACCGTGTCTCTTTTTGTCAAATTACCGCACTTGGTATTTTTCTTTAAATCGGTCGCTCTGATCCATGGCGATTTGTGCATTTGTTACTCTTGTCGATTGGTCCACCCCTAGTTCTAAGGAAAGGAATCGAGAGAACATGTCGTTGTTGCTTCACGGCATTATATTCTTCCTTTGGGAGCGATCTTTTCTACAAGCCATGTGTCGATTTAGGCGGTTTAAACTTGATGGCGCTTGTCTAGTGTTTTTTGTGCCCAGTGTTTTTCTGATGCTTTCAACATACGATATCTCCGGTGGTTGATTTGTCCGACCGTTATATCCCATCGGTTATTTTTGTCAGTGGCTTGCAATTCTCTCGACGGGAAAAATGAGTTTAAAACTGCAATGTTTGTGGCTTTCCGAACTGATATTGAAGTGTCGTCTCTTTCCGGTAAATTGTAGAGGTGTATTTTAATAACATCTTTTGTGGCCATGTTTTGTCATTCATTCCGGACTTTGCTTTTCACTATACTACAATGGTTGCTAATAATTCCCTAATTAAGGAGTTTCTATTGATGTCGTGGGTGTGGGTGGTATAATGTTGCGAAGAATACATTAACGGAGACAAAAAAAAAAAAGAGTGTGAAGAGGATAATATTATCATCAAAGTGTTATCTTTCCATTTTTTCTAAATTCATCTAAGCCTTCCACTAGATTCAAAATATCATCTTGTTTCCTTATACAAACAGAGGCAAACCATTTACTTTTGGTCATGTCATTATGGGTTTCTTTGTTTTTACAATGTAAAATTATATTCCAGCAAAAAACCTTTATACAGTCTTTGTTACCAATCTAAAAAATTAGAAAGAAAATGTTTCTTTAAGTTTATGGAATAATGAAAAATAGGTATGAATTAAACTCTCGGCTTGCGAGGCGAATGAATTTTCGCTCGGATGAATTTATCGATTGTAGAACTTGTAACAATGGCTGAGATAGATCGATGACGGTACATTGAAGGGCTAAGTGTAGCTGAATCTGGTTTTTGTCTCTCGACCTTGAAGGATAAGTGTAGAAACAACTGTATGCCATGAGGAGGATAACGAAGCACAGAGCAGTCCCTTGGCCCCATTTTTCCAAACATGCGACGAGTAGTTGCAGCCAAAAAATAAATGATCATGACACTCTACCGGTGAAAGATAGCTCGAGTTTTCATCCGATTAAGCTACTGCAAGAGCATAATAAAATATGATGTAGTGGTTCGAGATCGAATCCACAAGGACCAATGTTCACATATAGGGTTTTAAGTCGAATTACGGGCTAAGACAAAAAAAGACTTTTTTGAAATTATTAAATCCTAAGAAAAGCAAATAAGAGCAAGCGAAGCAAAAAAAACACGGAGATGTAAATGATAGAAGAAGACATTGAAAAAGGTATTCCTAGGGAAATCAATTCATTGTTGAAAAATAAGATAGATTAGCATGGATCAGGATTAAGAACCATCTTGAACTCAAATCAAGAGTACAGAAACAACCTACTTTCATAGCGTTAACTCCCTATGTATAGAATCTTAGAGACTAACTTCCATTGAATTTCAAATTTTAAACACTCATTAGGTTCGAGTTTGATATGTTCACAAAGAGCAATAACATCAACTTCCATTGGTGAAGGACATTTTGCTCATGTTAAGTTCTTTCAAGCATTTAAACAAACACTTTCAGTGTGTTATATATCTTAAGATCAGAAACTATGTCATAAGTCTAATTTCAGCAATTAAAACAACCTAAGATGAAGATCCACAAGATCAATCTCTAATCTAACAACCTAAAAATCAACAAATCATGAACTCCCCTTACGAGAAACCCTAAACCCAATTATTGAACTACTCACACATTTTCATAAAATCACAAGAGAATCAAAAGAAAACATTATGTAATTAAATAGAATATGAAAAGAGGATTCATAAATCTTCTCCAATTCAAAGTACGAAGGAGAACCTATCTCCCTCAGATTAAAAAACTCAAAAATCTTCTATAGAACTTAGAACATAGCATAAGACAACTTAAAACACAAGTCTGGGTGTCATAAAAGTATTCAAGTTGAGCTGAGTCTTTTCTGGTGAAATCAAGATCACTTTTATGGAAATTTTCTGCATTGTGGCATGGATAGGTCAATCCATGGGAAAAGCTCGGTTGATCCTTTCCTTTTTGTGTATATGTTTTCCAATTTTTTGCGTGTTCTTCATCTGGTCGCCAGCTTGATAGGTGTTCACTAAAATGGCCATATCTTTTTACTGTATCGTTGGATTTCTTTAAAACTACCTCCAGATTAAATTTAACTCATTGGCTATATTGTGTCAAAATTTCAACTCGTCCAACGGTGGGAATTTTGTAAATTAATGCAAAACTTATAATGTTTCAGCATGATTCTCCATTTCAAAAATCTCCATTTTTTATCCGAATTACTTCTTTTCTCTCCAAAGCAACCAAAAACTTGTAAAAACACAAAAGAACACCAAAAGACTCCAAAAAGACTTTTATACATAATAAAATACCATATTTTATAACAAAAATATAATAAAAAACGATAAAAGCACGACTCATCAGTGAATCACACATAACAAAAACTGAAGAGACAGGGCTATACCAGACACATATGTAATCACCAGTAGATAGATGGTTGAGAAAACAATACAAGGAAATCATGCTTCGGTGTTGACTGCGAGAACCACACTGCCTCAGTCCATGTTTCCTTTGGTTTTTCATATGGATGTTGTCAAAAGTTAGCTTAGAAGGAAAAAATTGCCCATATTCATCTCTCTTACCCCTCCATAAGAAGGTGTCTGAACCAGAACTAACCGAGAGTGGCGGCGAAAAATTGAAGGGATTGCATAAGAATTTGTAGATTTGGGTATTTGTGAGATCAGAAAGACCAATCAGTTGTGGAGGCTTGGACAACAAAGGAAGAGGATGGTGTACATAATGCCCTGAAGTTTCAAAGCCCACCAAATCAAACAAACTTCCTATCAGGTGCCATCGATCATACATGAATGAGGCTGAAAGTCTATCGCCCACGTCAACTTTCAAGAAGTTTTGTGCTAGATTTTGCACCTTTAGAAGCTTTATGAAAACCCAAGAGCCTCCATATTTTTGAGTTTTCCACAAAGAACCCTCTCAGACAAGATGATGTTTAACCTAATTTACTCATAATGAGCATATAGAAGATATGATTCGACTAATAAGTTTTAAGCCAGACATCTTATTGGCCTCAACAAATGACATAAGCCCCAACCCACCCTCAAACTTTGGATAATAAACGTTCTGCCAAGAGACCTTGGCATGCACTGACTTTAATTCTGGACCAACCATAAGAAGATAGCACATAGTCTGTCTATTTCTCGTAGAAATCTTCTAGGTAAGTTAAATGTAGCCCTCCAAAACTAAGTAATGTTATAGATTAGGGAGATTAGGGGTCATAAACACATTGAAAAAGATTTTAAAAAAAATGTGCTGACCAAATTTTCATTCTTTTATGTACTTTCTCTAACAAGGGTAAATAATCCAAGGAGGACATACGCCAGGTGGTAACTTGAAGTGTTGTCTCTTTTCCAGTAAATTGTAGAGGTGTTCTACTGACATCGTTCCGTGGCGATGCTTCGTCATTCATTATGGACTTTTGTTTTCAGTATAGTACAATGGTCGTTAATAATCCTTTAATTAAGGAGTTTCAATTGTTGTTGTGATATAGGGTATAATGTTGTGAAGAATACTTTCATGGAGACAAAACATGAGCTTTGAAGATGATGATATTATCATCAAAGTGTTATCTTCCCTTTTTTGTCTAAATTCATCTACGGTCTTCCACTGGATTCAAAGGATCATTTTGTTTCTTTATACAAACAGAGGCAGACCAATTACTTTTGGTCATGGCATTGTAGGTATCAATATTCATGAAACTGTGAGAAGTAGAATTAAGGAGGTTTTGCTAATATGGGGAACCAATAAATTGGTGATTGGAAGATCATTGCGAGTTCTTGAGGATTGCGAAAGGACGTGGAATCATTTTTATCAATTTTATGTCAACGATGTGTGATGATTTCATAGATGACGCTTTGATGATGTGGGATGATCAAGCACATTCTAATAAATGGTATCTGGTTATGAATACTTCAAACTCAACAATGGTTTATAGTGCAACTTTCTGGTTGTTGGTAAAAGAGATCTTTCTCAAGAATAAGAAACATGGGAGAATGGGTTGTATTAAGAATATGACATTATGGATCGTAGTTAGTATTATGGATACATGGAGTCACAACAGAGAAAATATGAATTCTACATTATTCTCAACTACATGGGTACTACTAGTTGGTACCATCTCAACTTTTCAAAACATGTATTGGATGCAATGGCTTTTCACTGTACGATTTGGGGAAAAAAAACAATGCCAAGATGACATACATATCTATCAGAGTAAGAAGAAAAGTGAGAAAGGAGAATAACATATCACATTTTTTGTTAGCATGTAAGGCTTACTTTGAGAGAGAGCGGCGTACAACTCCACTTTTCTAAATATTTTGTCTGCAGAATGTAGCGCATATATGTACTTATTTAACAATTTGTATTTCGATGATTTACATGCGATTTTAATCTTGATTGTATTTTGCCATTCTTTTTTTTTTCATCGAAGTTATTATTATTAAAAACAAAAGATTATGCAAAGCCGGAGATTGAATCAACTCAATCCCAGAGGCAGAAGCCGACGATTGGATAGAGCTACAAGTAGGAGGTTTAGTGGTAACAACCCTGAAACATAACAAATACCACCATTATAACTAAGAAAAAGAAGAAAAAAAAAATCAAAGAGACAAACATAAAGGTAAAGGTTTCAAAGAGACAAAAAGTCTTTGATAAAATAAATCGATAAGGAGAAATAACCGCGAAACAAATGCTAGAATCGAGTGCAGCAACTTGATACCGATATTATTGAGATTGATCTTGACCAGGAAACTTATTATACTGCTCAAGCGAGTCACAAGTATCACCATAACGAAAGCAGACGACAAAACGAAACATTTTCAGCGATCGACTACTACCTACAGCTAGATGCAAAAGAGCTAAGGGCTCCCCTTCCTTGTCAACGGATCGGTTTTTCTTTTCAACTTGCAGAAGATGATGACATATCACATGCCCCGTAGTACCTAAAGCCAATGAACGACATACCTCCACTTCCATGTCATTTCATCTTACACAAACTACACCACAACGCGTCAACAAATAGATGGAGCAAACTCTTCATGGACAAAGGGGATCACAGAGGCCGACGTCATTGCTTTCCAAAAGGCAGAAGGAACTCCACCACGCAAAACCGAAAAAATAACCGGAAACTTCTCTTTAAAATAACTTCCACCAGAGTAAACATAAACGTGTAAGGACATACATCGACTCTTCAAAACCTCACTCTTGACCAACCTAAAAGAACATAATTGATAGACAGAAGATCCGCAAAGGGAACACAAGAAACTCAGCAAAACGTGATCAAGCCGGGAACCACGCGCCGCCTTCAGGAGAAAATCGGAAAAACCTAAGTCGTTGATCTTACCACCAACTCCGACTAACCCTTAAACACCCTACGCCATCGTCTCGCCTCTTCTCTAGCTACTGCTTCCGGCCAAAGATTCCATATTTGACGGAGATCTGACGGGAGATGACCATCACGATATCAGAGACGAAAGTATAACAACGGCGAAGCAAAATAGGTTAAAAGAAAACAAAAGAAAAAGCTCATCATATACGAAGACTTCAACGACGGTATGTGCCGATCGTCGGAGAAGACGATGAGCTTTTTAGATCTTCACGTGGAGAGAGAGGAATTTTGAAAGAGTAAATAATTGTATTTTGCCATTCTAATAAAAGCATTTTGGACGTCAAAAAATAAATTAAAAGATCAATATGTAAAGATACACGCACAAACAAAATAATAAATTCCGTGTATAATATGGAGGTTTTATTAATGTGGACAGTAATGCGGATAGTAAGACTTTTCATTTTAAAAAATATGGAAGTTTTATTATAACAATCAGTGTATGACCAAATCGCTTCATATAATCAAACCATCCACGACTAAAGCAATAAACAAACGTTTCAAACTGTACTTCATTATATAACTACGAAATCAATCATAAAATGCAATTGGCATTGACCTTTACTAGCCACGTCGTGAACTAAATGACACAATCGAGAATACTAGAAAACAAAATAGTTTTGGTCAACGAAATAGTTATTATAAATAGTATATATTTATTTCTAACAAAAAATAGTATATATTGATCAATTACAGGATCGTACGTTATTGATTGAGAATTAGTCAAGATTAGGAAGTGTCATAAGCTCTTTACCAAGAAAGCTTATCATACCTATTGTTCTTTTCTTGTCCACATTTTAACATCCTTATGTATCAAGATGTGTGATACTCTAGTTTATGGAATGTTAGGTGATGGATCTTAGATTCAACTCAGAATATTGCGGGGGAAATTTAGAGTTAAATTTATCGGAATCGGATTACAATATATGTCAAGGGTGTAAACTCTGAATAGTCACACTCTAGCTACTCAGTTTTTGTGGTTCGAAAAGAGATCCCCTTCAAATTGCTTCTCTCCTTTCTTTTATAGTCGACTTTCGTTTGTAACAGCTCCTTGATCATTTCTCTTCGGTAATAATTTCTCATCAATGCTCGTTTATTGGGTCTTCCTTATTCAAAATTCGGAGGTTACTTTCTCTTCATCTTGGGCTACGGGCCTCCCTTCTCTCTTCACCAATGGGTCTTTCGATAGTGGGCCTTCTCTGGCCCACTGGCTCCTGGCTCGGTTTACCCCGGGTCGGGTATGGTGGGAGTTACCCCCATCGAAAGCCCCCAGAGCTCGTTTATAGGAATTTGGTTAAGGAATCACCGCACTGATTGGTTAATCAACTTTCCTTAACGAGAGTAGGTCAGATCTCCCTAATTTGGGGTAAACCGATCGTAATTTCCTTACTTGGTACGGTTTTACGACCTGATTGATTCCCTTCTTTCTTTTCAGAGAGAGATTGGACGGGATTCGCCCAGGGACCCACTTTTATGATGATCCCGCCGCCCACGTCACCATTGGAAAGACGTGTCATTTAAAAGTGGGACCTTCCGCCTTCTCTTCACTCACGTTCCGTCTCCCACTGCAAACCAAGATTAGTCTCCATTCTCTCTTTTCTTTAGTTGCTTGCTTTTATCTTGATTTTTGCGATTTCGCTCATCTTCTTTGCTGCATTTCTCTATTACCCGAAAGCGCTTCTCGTCGAATCGCATCATGGAACCTTTTTCCCTAGTTATCCGCCGTAAAAAGCCTTCCAGCGAAATCCCCTCTTCTTCTTCTACAATTAAGGATATCCCAACGTCCTCGGGAGAAAGGCCTCTCCCAGAGGAAGATCTCGTGGATTTGTCGATGTTTCGCCCGGATTCTGACTCCAGAAAAAGCAACTTCCCGCTCCCCGTGCGGAACGACGGTCTCGCGGAGGACGAGCTTCTGTCGGTGGTCTCGACGGTCCCTCTTGCTACAGCCCCTGCTTTGGCCTTCTTCGACGCTCTGCCGGCGAGCACCGTCGAATCTCTGCAAACCTTAAGGGAATTTTACGGGATTCCTGATGAGGTCGTGTTCCTTCTCCCCGCGTCTGACCAAAGGCCTTGGTGGACTATTGCCTCCTCTGGTTCCCTCTTCATCACTTTTTGGTGGACTATTGCCACCGCCTCAGATTGCTATCTCCCAACTAACAATTGGGGGAGTTAGAAATATCATCGGGCTCTTTGTCGTTGCCGCCGAGGCCGAAATTAGGCTGGGAGTCCCTTTGTTGGAGCGTTTAACCTCCTTCAAAACGAACTCTAAAAAGTCGGGGCAGTTTTATGTCTCCGGCAAACCCCAACTAATTTGTCTGCCAGACAGCAAGATCAACAATTGGGAGCGGGCCTATTTTTACGTTCTTGCCAGCCCTTGTTCCCTTTCTGAGGGCTTTGTGCGCTCTACTCGCAGAGCTTGGAATTCTGAATTCGGTAGGCGACCTTTAAGGTCGTCCTATTCTGCCCCCGAATACAACCGTTCTTATTGATTGTTGTCTGTTTGTTTGTTTTGTAGTTCGCTCCGAGCCAAAGAAAAGCAAGGACTTCCCAACTTTCCAAGTAGACCTCGCTGCTCTCAAAGCAGTTCCAGATCGTCAGTGGGCTTCCTTTGACTCTACGAGGGTCGCCAGTGCGATTTCCACTCAGGAAACAAACCGGTCTCCTCCTCCAATCCCCCTACGCATCCAGCCTCCACCAGCGACGGTTCACCCAGTCGTTGAGCTCCTAAACTTGGAAAAGCGGGCTACTGACGCTGCTCGCAAAAAGGAAAAGGGGGTGAAAGCTGCAGCAGAGAAGGCTGCAAGGGCCCAGTCTGCCAGTGAGAAGGCAGCTAAGGACAAGGCTGCTGCCGAAGAAAAAGCAACCAGGGAGAAAGCTGAGGCCGACGAAACTGTCAGGCTACGGGCCGAGGAGGAGCAGATCGAGAGGGAAGGCAAATCCGATCTCCCTCTTACTGATGTCCCGGAGAACAGGGAACAGGACCCTTCCTCCGCTCTCCGCCCTTCGAACGTATCTTCCGGCCGTCGTGGGGTTATGGCTCCCCCGCCTCCTCCACCTCCTAGGGCTGTCGTCCCTCCCTCTAGTGCTTCCAAGAAAGAAATGACCCTAGCTAAGGTTAAGGAGGTTGCTGACAAGAGGAAAGGCAAAGGCCCCTCCTCTTAACCTTCAAAAGATGCTAGAAGGACCCCGCCTCCGCCGCCATCTGGAAACCGTGACTCCGACTCTAGAAAAAGGGGCCCCTCTACCTCTGTCGATTTTGCCAAGAGGCAGAAGGTTGACGAGAATAAGTCCTCTGGTCGACCGAGGTCGGAAGAGAGGAGATCTTCTGACTCGCCGAGGTTGGAGTCTAGGAGGTCGAAAGACAAAGGACCTCCCAAGGACACTGGGTACTTGATCCTCACTTCCCAACCTGACTCCTCAAGCATGCCCGATGACTTCTCCTTTAAATTTGAGTTTTCCGGGCTAACCCCGCTTCCGGAGGACAAAGAAGCATCGGAGAGCTTGTGCAGGAAAATTCATCTTGCCAGGGCTCCCTTTCTTCCCAAAAACTCTGGGTGTCATCTCCTGTGTTCCAAGAACTTTGCACTCGGAACATTAAGGTAAGTCCATCCACCTAACTTTCTTTGCTCTGAGGTCAACCTTCCTGGTCCCTAATGAGCTCGCCCATGCTCTTACAGGAAATAGGCCTTGCTAACCGCCTCCGTGCTGAATACGAGTCGGCAATTGAGCAGGTTGTGTCTCGTGGCGACCGTGACCTGAAGGCTGAGAAAGAGAAGCGGGCTGACGCCACCAAACTGTCGACAAGCCTGGAACACAAGGTCAAGGAGCTGATGGCCACAGTCTCTGAGCTCGAACTTAAAGAGTTTTCTCTGAGCTCGTCACTGACCAATACCCAGGATCAACTCAGATCCTTAGAGGAGGCTATCAGGAAAAGAGAGGAGGAGCTAAGAGCAGGCCTCAACGAGGCGAAGAGGAAAGAAACCGAGCTACTTATTGAGTTACAGAGAGCTTAGGGCGAATCTCAGCAAGAGGAGGAGAGGCTTACTGCAGACCTCGAGGCGTCCCAGAAAAGGGTAAATGACTTGGCTGGGCAACTTGACTCTGCCACAAAGGCCCATGCTGACGAGGTCGCCATGCTTAAGGTGCAAGCCGAGAGGATGGCCCGGAAGACCGGCAGAAAGGCGCGCAAGGAGGTTGCGGCGAAGTACAAGGCTCGTTTTGAGAAAATTGATCAAGCCGTGAAGGACCTGAAGCTGGTCCAAGAAAACGCCCTCTTGCAGTCACAAGCCCAAAGCCGTATCGAGTGGTCAAGTTGTCAAGCGGCGGAGTCCCCAACCTTGAGGTCGAGAAACAAAAATGGGACGCTGCACTTGAGAGCTTCAAAGAAGATCTCAACGAGATGGATGTGGTGGAACTTAACCTGGAGAAGGATCTCAGGGTCTCTCCGATCTCTGAGAGCTCCAGTGGTTCCGCCTTGGTTTCTCTTGTGGCGCCGACTCTCGTCTCTTCCGGGCTCGACCTTCCAGAGGTGACTTCTGGAGCCTTGAGCGCCCCCGGCTTGACCCATGCTCTCTCCGAACCAACTGAGGCCGCTCTATCAGTCAGCGACCCTCCGAACCTTCCACTTGACCAGTTCGGGTCCAACCTTGCCACGCTTTCTCCCGAACAAGCTGCTACCCTTGTGGAAACCCAAATATAGGCCATCTGTGGCCTTTTACCTTCTTTTTATTTTAATTTTCTTTCGTTATTTTGTAGACTTTTTGCTTTCGCGCCCGGAAGGGCTTTATTCTAAACTCTTTGTTTACCTGCTTTCAAGAATGGTGCTTTTATCCTAAAGGAATAACCTTGTCGAACGGACATTTATTTTAACAAAAAATTCCCTTTTTGCGGGGTAACGGATGTAAGTGCGGAAAAAAAGTAATTTTCCCTATACTTTTTAGTTTTTGGATAATACACATAGGTGCAGAGAAGAACCCCGACTTACCATGTTTGTAGACATGATTTTCCCCTTTTGTGAGGTCACAGTCATAGGCGCGGAGAAGGACTCCGGCTTACCCTGCTTTCAGACATGGCGTATAGGTGCAGTGTGATGCAGGCTTACCCTGTGCCACGCTCGAGCTCCAAACCCATTTTCAGGTTGAAGAATCGAGCGCTTTGCGGACATGGCCCGACTGTCTTGTTTTAATAATCTTAGGTTATCATTGGATTGCGAAGGGACCATGATGGGGTTGCGATGCCGCAATCTCAGTGTCGTTTCACCATGGCATTTATGAGAAATGCACGAATAGATCAAGCTGCCCGGCCAGGGCGAAGATGTGAGAATACCAGAATATACTTCGAATATTTTTTTTATTATAACAGTTTTGCCCGCATGCGGGCTGCCTACGTACCCCGGCGAGATCAAGCCTATCCATAGTTTGAGTACAAATCCGCTCTAGGTTCAGGGAACCGAATTTTTTTTAATAGTAATACTTCTTTAAGTTCACCGAGTTCCACGGGCGTACTTCTTGCTTGTCGTCCATGTGGAGGAGCTCGTAAATCTCTGGTTTAACGACCCGATCAACACTGTAGGGTCCTTCCCTAGTCGCGCCGAGCTTTCTGGTGCGGTATTTTGACGTATTCTGCACCACCTTTCGTAGAACCAAGTCTCCTACTTGGAAAACACGCGAATTCACGCGTTTGTTGTAGTAGTGTGCGACTTGGTTGAAATAAGCTTGGAGGCAAATGGCGGCTAACTCTCGCTGCTCCTCGATCGTGTCAAGATTATTCTGTAGCATTTCGTCATTGACGAACTCATTTTCTGGAAGCACCCTTCATCGCAACGTCGGCACCCGCACCTCGGCTGGAATCAGTGCTTTGACGCCAGATACCATGGAGTACGACGACTGCTGAGTCCCACGACATGGTGTAGTTCTATGCGAGCAGAGGACGTCATCCAGCTCGTATGACCAATCGTCTTTCTTATATGTCAACCTATTTTTAATGTCTTCGACTATCCGTCGGTTTGTGGCCTCGACTTGGCCATTTCCCTGCGGGTTGTGAGGTGTAGAGTATTGTATCGCGATTTTGTAAACGGCGTAGAAATTCTCAAAGTCTTTCGAGGTAAATTGCGAGCCATTATCTGTCATGATGTCGTAGGGGATATTGTGTCGGCATAGCACATTCTTCCAGAGAAAGTCAATCACTTGTGTGTCTTTTGTGGTTGCGTATGCCTCGGCTTCAACCCACTTTGTGAAGTAATATGTCACTACAAGCATGTACTGCTTCTTATTTGACTTGTGAAGGGGGGTGATGATATCCATATCCCACCGCATGAACGGGTATGGAGTCATGACAGACTTCATTAGCTCGATTGGCTGATAGATCATCGGGGCATAGCGTTGGCACCGTTCACACTTCTGGGCGTACGCCAGACAATCTTTGTCCATGGTTGGCCAATAATATCCCTGCTTGCGTATCTTTTGTGCTAGCGACCTCTCGCCAGCATGGTTCCCATTGACGCCGGAGTGAACCTCTTTGAGGACTTGTTTAACCTCCTCCTCGTCCACGCAGTAAAGAAGGACGCCAGTGTCGCTCCTCTGAAATAGCTTATCCTCATGGACGGCGTACCTCGCACTCTGCTGATTCAACTTCCGAGCTTGCCACTTGTTCTCAGGTACTATCCCGTCTACGATGTAAACTATGATTTCTGATCTCCAATCGTCTCCCTCGCCAAGGCCGTCGAGAACATGGGAGCCCTGGTTGTCTCCCAAGTTATCTTCGTGAAGTGCCATAACCTGCTGGAGCTCGGGTTCTGATTCCTGTCTGCCGCCACCAATGTCTCCAAGGATATGGTTGATACTTGGTTTGTCAATTGTCTTCACTGGAATTGTGCGAGTGAGGTGCTTTTCTGAAGCGGAAGCGAGGGCCTCTAATGCGTTTGCGGCTGCGTTCTCCTTGCGAGGTATCTTCACTAGGGTGAAGCACTCGAATGCCGACGCCGCATCCTGCACCTACTTTAAATAAGCAGCCATCTGATCGTCGTGAGCTTCATACTCGCCATTGAATTGGGTGGCCACTAATTGCGAATCACAGAATGAATCGAACTTAGCTAAGCGAAGCCCAACGAGCAATGCTTCATATTCAGCTTCATTATTTGATGTCGGGAATGCCAGCCTGAATGACTGTTCCAACATCTTGCTGGTTGGTGAGATGAGATGCACACCTGCTCCGGAGCCCTTTTGTGAGGCTGAACCGTCCACGTGCAGTTTCCATGATTCCTTCGGTTCCATCTCCGAGCTCTCCTCCTCAGCGACTTCGACAACGAAATCTGCTAGAACTTGTGATTTTATCAGTGTTTTTGGTTTGTATTCTATGTCATACTCAATCAACTCGATTGCCCACTTCGCGAGCCTTCCCGATTGCGTGGAACTATGGAGAATTGCACCTAGTGTTTGGTTTGAAAGGACGGTAATAGAATGAGACTGAAAGTAAGGCCGAAGATTCCGAGCCGATGTTATTACCGCAAATGCTAGCTTTTCTGTTGTTACATACCGGGTCTCTGCCCATGTCAGGGACTTGCTTACATAAAAGATTGGGTTTTGCTCACTACCACTTTCCTTGACGACCACGCCACTAACTGCGACACTCAATACCGCTATATACAAATATAGCGTCTCCCCGGTTTCAGGCTTGGCGAGCACCGGAGGGGTTGTCAGATATTCCTTCAGTTGCTGGAATGCCTTTTCACAGGACTCGTCCCACTCGAACTTTTTCTGGATTTTAACTTTTGATAGAATGGCAGGCACTTGTCTGTCGATCGTGAGATGAATCTGTTCAGAGCGGCTATCTGACCTGTTAGGCGTTGGACTTCCCTTGTCGTCGTGGTTGACTTCATGTTCGCTATCGCAGTAATCTGCTTGGGTTTGGCCTCGATTCCTCGTTGTGTTACCAAGTATCCCAGAAATTAACCGGAAGTGACCGCGAACGTACACTTTGTCGGATTGAACTTCATACCATATCTTTTGAGGACCGAGAAACATTCCCTAAGATGGCTCACATGATCATCTTCCCTTAATGACTTTACCAACATATCATCTATGTAGACTTCCATGGTCTTGCCAAGCTGGTCCGAAAACATCTTGTTCACCAGTCGTTGATACGTTGCTCCAGCATTCTTGAGCCCGAACGGAATCACTTTATAGCAATACAATCCTCTGTCTATCACAAAGGCTATCTTGTCTCTATCGTCCGGATGCATGAGTATCTGATTGTAGCCCGAGAAAGCGTCTACAAAGGTAAGCAATTGATTCCCGGCAGTTGCCTCAACTAGACGATCAATGTGCAGGAGTGGGAAGCTGTCTTTCGGGCATGCCTTGTTGAGATCGGTGAAGTCAACGCATACCTGCCACTTGCCATTCTTTTTCTTTACTACTACGGGGTTGGCCCACCAGTCCGGATATTTGACTTCGACGATCGACCCCGCCTCGAGTAATCGTTCTACATCGGCATTTAATGATGCAGCCTTTTCTAGGCCGAGCTTCCTCCTCTTTTGCCGCACTGGTTTGTACGTCGGATCTACATTTAGTTCGTGGAAGATTACGTCGATGCCTATTCCCGTCACATCCTCTGTTGACCATGCAAACATGTGTTTCTTTTCTTTTAGAATGGCAACTAACTCCCGGAATATCTCCTTCTCGAGCTTCGCCCCTATAGCTACGCAATGATCTGGATTGTCTGGATCGATGCATACTTATCGGGTTTTGTCGAGCCCGGGATCTCCGGGCTCGGGCTGGTTTGTGAGCTCGCCATCTGGAGTCGGTCCCCGGATTTGTAATTGCTATTGCTAGGGGGACCGCCGAAGCCGGTTTTCACTTATGTAACACAAGCGCGCCGTTCGCTGGTTGCCCTGAATTGTAACTACTCCTTTCTCCGTGGGGAATTTTATGCATTGATGATAGGTTGAAGGGACGGCTCGCATAGAGTGTATCCATGGAGTTCCGAGGATTATGTTGTAGATGTCACGTGCTTCCACTATGGTGAATTTTGTTTCCATCTTCACACCTCCTAGGTATTTGTCCAGCTTTATCGTTCCAATTGCCATCATGGTTGTTCCATTGAAGGTTGTTAATGGTTGTTTGGTTCATTTTATCCGGTCTTCTGGGAGGTCCATTTTATCAAATGTGTCTTTGTAGAGGACGTTCACCGAGCTTCCGGGGTCGACAAGGGCTCTTGTAACCTCGCAGTCGTCCAACATAAGTTCTAGTACCAGGGCATCGCTGTGCGGGTGATCGACATGCCGAGTCTTGTGTTCGGAAAACTCCAGAACAATATCTTCCAAAGCGATCTCTTGTAACCCATCCGTTATCGAATTGATTTTCATGTTGTAACTTTTGATAGCTCAGACGGAGTCATTGCAAAATGGGTTTCCTCCCATTATCATGTTAATCCGCTTCCTTGCGACGGGTGGTTCCATCGCCTCTGTGCTCCGTGTTTTTCTGTCACGCTTTGGAGGATCTGTATCATTGTGGTGTTGATTCCTTGGCGGCGAGTCTCCCCTCTTGGCCAACTATTCCGACATGTATTTATTGAAGAGGTGCTGTCTGAAACCATGGCATTCCTCTGTTGTATGGCCCGTGGTCTGATGGAATTCGTAGTACTTGTCTGAATTCTTGGCGTCGGTATTTCTAACCCAGGTGTTGGACCGCGGCTTGTAACTACCTGTAAAGTTTGAAGCTCGGTCCTGACTTTATGTTCCTGATATCTGGAAAGCCTTGTGTTTTCCCGAGCTTCCCTCAGATCGGGAACTGCCAGAGGACCGCTTAGGATCCCGTTCCTCTTTTTGCTTCTCCTTTGGGGTTGATTTCGACGTCAGAGCGTGCTTCTCTGCGTAGGCCTTCTTCTCATCCTAGATTTGTACAAACCTAGATGGTCGGTGAAGGGCGTCCTCCAGCGATACAGGCCGGTTCAACATCAAATCCTCTCGGAAACGCAAGCTATACCACAGGGCGTTCCGCAATGCGGCGATTCCTGCTTCATCACTGATGATGATGTTGGAGATTACCGCCTTGAACCTTGCCAAGAACGATCGCAGAGATTCATCCTTCTTCTGGGCCATGGTCCAGAGGTCAGTGTCTGTGGCTCCTTTCTCAATGAACATTGAATAGTGCTTGATAAAAGCAGTCGAAAGCTCGTTGAAATTGTTAATGGTATTCAGCTTCAACCTTGAAAATCAGTACAGCCCAGCTCCCGTCAGATTTTCCACGAAGAGCTGGCAATACCCAGCATCCTTGTTGCTTTCACCGAACTTCACTCTCCCCATCGCGATGCAAAATGCCGCCATGTGGGCTCGGGGATCCGTCTTTCCCTCGTAGGGCACGATCTTCAGCTTGATTTGGGGATTGCTGCATCGATTATACGGTGAGTGAAAGGAGTTTTCTGTGTCTCCTCTATAACCTTATCCACCTCGGGAGCCGAGCTCGTCGCCTTATGTATCTGGGATTGCATGGTCCAGAGCTCGGTTGTCTCTTGTGCGAGAGTTCGCCTCAGCGCCATTAGCTCGGCATCTGCCTGTGCGGGTGTCTCTTGATTTGACTCCTGCCGGGCCGAGGTGTGACCATCGCTCGATCTCCGGTCGTTAGGTCCACCATTGTGTTCAGGCTAGTGAGGTAGCCCCGATGGCGGCAGCAAAGACTCCAACCTAGCTTATTGAAGGGCTTGTGTTTTGGCTAACTCCTCCAGTCTTGTCTTGGATTGTCGCTCCAGCTCCTCCTGCCTTTCGTTTGCTGCTACCAGCAGGGCGAAAACACCTCTCACATTCTCCGATAGTTGAGCAAGTACGGCCTGCGAGTCCACCGTTTGAACAGGTGGATCCTGGCCTTGTGTTTCGTTGACTGTGCCCGGTGGAGGTTAGGGTTCAATTGTCCCGCGCCCGTGAGTGTGGCGTCGATACCGTCGTTTCCTCCATACATGATTTTCCTGCAAATTTAGCGATAAATCGGAAGGAGAAGAAATGTTAGTAACAAATACCTAGACCTCAATTTTAGTTCGTGATATAGCGTAGCAGAATCCACCCTCCTTCTAGCGCCAATTGATGGATCTTGGATCAAACTCAGAATATTGCGGGGGAAATTTAGAGTTAAATTTATCGGAATCGGATTACAATATATGTCAAGGGTGTAAACTCTGAATAGTCACACTCTAGCTACTCAGTTTTTTTGGTTCAAAAAGTGATCCCCTTCAAAATGCTTCTCTCCTTTCTTTTATAGTTGACTTTCGTTTGTAACAGCTCCTTGATCCTTTCTCCTTGGTAATAATTTCTCATCAATGCTCATTTATTGGGTCTTTCTTATTCAAAATTTGGAGGTTACTTTCTCCTCATCTTGGGCTACGGGCCTTCCTTCCCTCTTCTCCAATGGGTCTTTCGGTAGTGGGCCTTCTCTGGCCCACTGGCTCCTGGATCGGTTTACCCCGGGTCGGGTATGGTGGGAATTATCCCCATCATTAGGAGAGGTTAAAAGAATTGATTTGGGTATCTTTGTCATCAAAGTGTTTTTTCAGTCACTAATCCTTAGAAAACTCCAATTAAGCTTGTCTGTGCTGGATCAATATTAGGATGGATGATCTTTCGGAAAGTGAGCTTTCGGAATCATGCGAGTGAGGACAAAGCATGAAGAAAGATTGAATGGTGATTTTCAGGGATAATAAATCAACTCTTCAAAGCCTCCTCGAGATAGCGCTCTCGACCGTTGGACAGAATGGACTTGCGAACAAGGAGAAGGGACGTCGAGGGCACACAAGAGGGGCCTTGTGGGGGTGTTACAAGAAGTCTATGGCATATTATCGCATGTATTTAATCATACATAGTTATTCGATCAATTTGGTACTTGTAGGAGGTACTGTAGGTTAAACTAGAGAACTGTTGAGCATTCAAAATTTGAGATATGACGGGATCGATTAATTGGTTTTAGAAAAAGATGAGAGAAAACACTCTTTTATCTCGCTCCTCCCACAAGTTTGTACGTCTCCTCGTCAAATTAAATTAACCAGTTATCTGTGGTCGGCGACACTTGCTTCCCCACCCTACATGGTCCTTCTCCCGTCCACCCTTCTAACCTGTAGCTACAAGACATTCTTCACCTTCTGCTTGCTTCTCATCTCTGTATTTTCGTTGAATGGTGGACGGATTCAACGGTTTTAAGAGATGGTTGGGTATGTGCTTCCAGAGTGATGGCGAGGTCGTGAAGGGTCCAGTATCTTCATGAAGCTTTGTTTTAGCATCGGTAGATATGGGGTCATATATATCTTGGATGGTTCGCCAGTGCTGCTTAGTGTTGTTGTCTTCGCATCCTCCGGTCAGTGATAGCTCGAGTTTTCATCCGAATAAACTAGTGCAAGCGCACAGTAAAGTATGACGTTGTGGTTCGGGATCGAATCCATAAGGACCAATGGTCATACATACAAAAATAGATCTAATATGGGCGAAGACGAAAAGAGAAGGTTGTTGTGATGAAAAAGAAATGAGAACAAGAAATGAAAGAAAGCAAATAAAACAAGAGCACAAATTCACGGGATGTAAATCAATAAAGAGAAGAGTTGGACACGAAGTATTGTCAGAAAAGACATTTCACTGCTAATTTGAATTGTCAATTAGGGAATCATATTCTAAATCGCCTTGAACTCAAATAAATAATATCAAGTCAACCTACTTTTGCAGCGCTAACTCCCTATGTTGTATGATCATAAACATTAACTTCTTTTGAGTTTCAAATCCTAATCATGCATTCTAATCACGTTTGATATGTTCACAAATTTTCTCATCTAAGATTCATTTAGGCATTTAATCGATCACTTTTGGTGCGTTAAATATCCTAAGAACAAAAACTAGGTGATCAAACTAATTTCAGAATTAAGTTCAATCATGGACGAAGATCCTATTGGTTTTTTCTAATCATACAATCCTAATCAACAGTTCACGAATCCCCTTTTGAAAACCCTAAACCCAACGAGGGAACTACTCACAAATAATAAAAGAAAAATCACAAGAGATTTCAAAGGAAAACATGATAAGATTGTAAATGAAATAAGATAAGGGTTCAGAAATATTCTCCAAAACGAAGTACATGTATCAATTTGTCTCCCTCAACAATCAAAGCTCTAAAATGTTGCTTAGAATCTCAAAAAACAGCACAAACTAAATCAGAGTGTAGGTTATTTTATCAAATATTTCGGTCTGAAAATGGGTCTTCTTCAGTTCAGATCTAATTTGGAAAACCAGAAACCGCTACATGCCTTGGATCGGTCAATTCGTGTAACATGGATCGATCGATCTAGTCCACTATGTCCAGTTAATCATCACAAAAGTCTAGCTTCTCAGCAGCAAATGTTCACAGTGTACTTTAAACTCTAATTCCTTCACACCGTGTTCTTTTCCGTGATTTGAACCTGCAACTTGTGTAAACAGTAAAGAAGATTAATGACTCCAAAAGACCAAAATACTTTAGAAAACAAAACTCTCGTTTAAAAACCCAAGCGAAAATTTGTATGATCACAATACATCAAATCCCCAAACTTGAATCTTTGCTTGTCCTAAAGTAAAGGAAGCAAAGATTAAATTGAAAGATAAGAAATTTGAAAACAGGGATTCTTACTATTTCAGAAGATTTTACTTTGTGCATATATTTGTTAACCAAATAAAACAGAAACCATTTGACATTCTCCCCTAGATCCCATGCACAAAATTCCAAGCACATTCATACTCTAAACTTTGATCTTACAAGACTCAAATTCATGTGATTGATCCTCTACATTCATTAGAAAAGGAGTGAGCTCTTTATTCAAGGAAAATCTCTATCAGGAAATCGGGCTAGGAAGGGAAAATGACTATCTTTTAAAGGTGAGACTCAAGTGTTTAGGGGTTTACAAATGCGTCCAGATGCAAGAAATTATGGAAAATCGCAGGAGAGAGAGAATGTATGGAGTATAACCATGACCCCCTAACTACCTAAACATCAAGATCACCATCTCCTACAACATTTCAGACCAATGCATTCTTCAGGGAATTTATATACTCCATACATGAATAAAAATGTTGTTCAATTTTCCGGGATAACAAAAGTAATAAAAATTTTCGTTTTTCGTGCAAAATTTGGGTGAAAAAGCAAAACATAGTGAAATCATAAAATGAATGCCCATAAAGCACAAAGAAATGCATAAAAAACAGTGATTGGTTCCCTTCTTATTCTAGACACACATGACCGTGTCTAAACCACCTAAAAGTTCTAGTCCTACCTTAGTTGTCAGGAAAGTTACGTCTACCCTACTCTCTCCATTGTTTTTCCACATGTGCATGATAAGTCAAAAGAGAGATGCATGGAGAATCAAGGAGATAGGGTAAAGGAGTGATACCAGACTAAAAATGAGTCTGGTTATTCAGGATTATCAAAAAAGAGTGGTCAAAAAGGGATTGTAATCCTAAATGATGTTTTTGTTTCCTGATATCAAAACCTGATAAAGAGAAATTAGATTCGTTAAACGTCCTTATTAAATAGAATTAATCACAGTAAAATTAAGATCATGATTCTCACCGTTTTCAGGTGGGAAGTTTGGTTCATGAGGTTCTTCGGTTTGTTTACACTAACGGCTCTACAGAAATTATAACAAAAGATTAAAATTTAGGGACATCACAAATCATTAATCCAAAATCATCATTAAGTGCAGAAATCACAAAACAAGTTTTGAACTCAAATAAAAAGACTCAAGAACTGACTCAAAACACACCAAAAGAAAAATAGTCAACAATATCAACCTCCCCTAGACTTATCTCACATCGTCTCGGTGTGGAACTAAATCCAGAAGAGGGATAAACAACATAGATAAATAAAAAAAAAAAGAAAAGAAAAGAAAAAAATCGTCGTGTCTCATATAGATTAGGCGGATGGTCCAGAACAATCATGGCACGCCTCCTCAGAATGAGCAACCTCCACATCAATCTTTGCATCTATGTCATCAGAGGAGGCATCCCCACCAGTAGCAGCAACAACAACATCAGTCTCTATCTCATCATCTTCATATTGATCTTAAGTAACAGGTGTTGTAGAAGTACATCCACCGCTCATCTTTTTCATGGCCTTCCATATCTTCAAAAGGATAGTGTTGTTCTTCAAATGAGCACGGACAGTCCAGGCGTTGAACTCAGGGCCCGTCGTAGTAACATGAGGTGGTGGAGCAAGCCGGATTGGAGTTAAATCATCAGGAAACAGCTCTTCGTCCGAAGGATGGCTCGTAGGCTCCTCTGCAGCAACATCATCAACATCAATCTCCAATGGCTAAGAGGAAAAACTAGGTCCCTTAGTCTTCTTGAATGTCACATGGGCATGGATCATCTTGATATGGCAGGAAATCTACAACTGCAACACTCTCCATGTCAGTCAAATCACATTAGGGAGAATGCAAAAGAAAGAAACATGATCGCGGCTCTGGAAATGACAGATGTTGGGGCAGAAGATAGGAGATGTCCACGTATAGGTCCTGTGAGAATCCCGCAGTCTACAAGATGGCTACGATCGCAAAGGCTGTAAGGAGAATTTTTTGAGATCTCGCACTGGAGCCTTTACTCCTACCTAACAAACTCTACGATAATGCATAATCTAGGTAATCATGCCTCCAAAGGGAAGTGACTTCCCCACATTAACCATAAACACCTTGTAGTAAGTGAACTTCTCGGCTAGCACTGCTCCTAGTTTGAGCTCGTGTCCCTGGGGATAAAATCCCAAAAATAATGGACACAAGGCAGAAGAGAGATCTGAGAATGTCTTCCCTTGGGCAAACCTGCTATTTATAAAAATTTCATGATTTAGGCTTAGAATTTAGTTACATTCTCATAGAGTTTAGGTTCTTTTTAGGTAGTTTTAGTATAAGTCTGTAGGTAAAAGTCTTTCGTTTCGTTTAGAAGTCTTAGGAAATGAATTTGTATATTCTTTTCCTCTCTCCTACCCTATTTCAGGTTGCTTTGATCAAAACTGATGAATCTCGGGACTCAAACGCAAGCACGGACACGTTTAGCACCAAATAGGAGAGGCTGGCGGTCGAGTGAGCTCTGGCTGGCGGTCCACAACCTTCAGGACAACCGCTAGTCAAAATGGAAGAGAAGCTGGCGGTCCACAACCCCCATCCTAGACCGCCAACCTAGTCTAAATCACTTAAAATTTGGGTTTTGACCCGATTTGTCATGGGTCAACCTGACTCGACTTCTAGATTTCTATAAATACTCTTCTTAAACATTGAGAAAACCCTAAGTTTTACTATTTTGTTGAACCCTTGTATCTCTTTTGGATCTTGAGCAATCTTTGTTAATCATACAAAAGTTTGCATTTTTATCATTTCTTCTTCTTTCTTTATGTTTGCTATGAGTTTATCTTTGTTTTTATGAGTTATTTGAGCATGAGTAGTGAGTAGTCATCTAGTGTAAGCATGGGTTTAGTTGATCAAGTTAGATTTAGGTGTTAATCATGATGTTAGAGGTTGGGTTTATATAGATTTACATGATTTAGGGATACTTAAAGCTAGATTAGAAGTGATCAATCAAATCCTTGATCCTAAGGCTTTCACACCTGGAAGGTGTTAGATGAAATGCCTAAGAGAATCTAAATCATGCTTAGCATTCTTAGCCTATGGGAATAGATAATTAAGGTGTTAAGTAGGCTATTAAGCTTGTGTTTAATGATTAATGAACTTAGGATTACTATCGGGAGATTGGCTCTATCTTAGTACATCAAATGGACTAGAATCATTGAAATGATCTAGTTGATTTGTTGTCTTGCCTTTGAATTGAGCTTCATTATCTCAACCTTGCATTTGGTTAGCATTTGGATCACGTGATCATGCACCTAGCTCATTGCTTGCATGCTCTTCATCTTTGAAACTTTTTTAAGTAGTTTTTAGTAGTTTGAGATTGCTATCTTGTTTTTCTTTGATTGTCTGTTTGATTTAAGTTTGAAATCCAATTGCTTTTATAAGACTTAGATTAATGAAACTAGGTATAGGATTGAATGTGTAGAAAAATTGCTCCTTATGGTTCGATAACCCTAAGTACTACAATGTCTAGCCTTATTCTTGAAGCTTAGGGATTGAAGTCTTAGTATCAAAACTTGATCTAAATTCCACCCTTGTCAAAACTAAAGACATTGCACAACTAAAACAGGGCCATGCTGTAGAATTGCTTGTTGACGATGAAGGAGAAAGTTCCCTCATTCGTGATGGTGTTATCAGGATCTCGGTACTGGAGGCGAGCAAGTGCCATGAATTGACGGAAACGATCAGGGTAAACATCCACCTTGAGAGGAAAGACTCCCTAAACAAATCCTCGATGCCAAAGTGTGAAGTTCCTTGGTGATACCCAATGCAGAAGTAGTGTTGGGATCAAAGAACTTGGTGGAGAAAATCAATGGAATGGAGTTCGTGATAGAACTGCTTATCGTGCTCATCCCACTCTTTTGTGATTGGTCGGTTGGTGGGATGTTTCTTGTCATTCTTCTGAAATGTCTTCTTAAGTTCAGGCCGAGAAGCCCCGGAAGAAGAACTCGTGTGTGGTCCGGTTTGTTTGTTTGTCTTCACAATTCCTACAAGAATAAAAACATGAAAACCGATTATTTCCGTGACGACATAGAGAGAAAGCTCAATCAAACCACGCGTTAACACCGCATACAAGCATAATTCAACATCATAGAGAATCCATTCATCATCAAAATTATCATCATCACTCAAGAATTTTCGTTTTTAAAGGAGATCCAAAAATGAAAATCATAAAAATTACCTCAAACATGTGGTTTAGCATCAAAATCAACTACCACAAGCATAGATATCAATCAATATCAACTCAATTTATGAAGAACAAGCCAAAATCACGAATTGTATGAAAATTCAACGTCGGAAACGACAAAAATCAAAAACTCATCAAACGCTAACAAATTCGTCCTTTGGTCCTAGAATCATGTTTCCTAAGAACAATCCCTAAAAGAAATCAACACCAATCATCAAGAAAAACAAGAAAACACAAATTTTTCACTTTTTCGTTCATATAACAAACTCACAATTTTAACTCATCAAACAACGCAATGGGGCATAATTTGATCACCAAACCGACGCATATACGCATATTATAGCATAGAACAACCAAACTTCAAGTCAAATTGCTTGAATCAAAAACCCCTAAAAATGCCTTAAAGGGTCGAAATTTCAAAGAGAGATTGTGTGAGTATACCTTTATTTCAAGAGCAACCAATGATATCAATGGAAATAGCACAAAAATTGTACAAAATAGGCCAAAAATTTGCACAAATCCATTAAGTATTGATGAGATTTGAGTTTAGAGGAAGAGGGTTTGTCTTTTCATCAAGAACACGAGAGAAAGAGAGAAATTTACGGTTTTTATAATCCAAAAACTCGTGTGGGAAGAGAAATAATGTGTTTTCTGGTTTAATTCAAGTGAATTAAACTGGAAAACCAATTTACCTGGTTATTGTGTCTTGGATCGATCGATATTGATCAATAAAAGTGAATGGATTGATCGATCTATTCCATTCTGCCCAAAACATTTCTTTTGAAATTGCCCTGGATCGATCGATCGATCCATTCCATTCTGCCCAAAACTTGTCTCTCGTGAAAAGCTTTGGATTGATCGATCCTTTCCCCTAGATTGATCGATCCTTTTCGTCCGTCCGCAAATTCCTGAAACAATATCGAAACACAACCAAAAATCAAAAACACAAAAATACTAAGTAAAAAAGAAAGAAAGCTAACTAGTGGGTTGCCTCTCACTTAGTGCTTGTTTAAAGTCACAAACCTGACTTGAGAATGCTTAGGTGACAAGAGGTTCCCTCAAAGGAATGCTGGTTCCGTCAAAGGAACGCTGGTTCTTTCAAAGGAACGCTGGTTCCATCAAAGGAATGCTAGTTCCTTCTTTGGGTGTCGCGTCTGTGAGACACGACTTCAATCTTTGCCCGTTCACCGTAAACTTACGTTCATTTTATTCAAGAACCACAACTCCATATGGTCGAACATCAGCAATGGTGAATAGTCCGACCAACGAGATTTGAGCTTCCATGGAAAATACTTAAGTCGGTAATTGAAAAGTAGAACATAATCTCCTGCAACGAAGTGTCTCTGAATGATCTTCTAGTCATGTTATGCTTTTGTCCTCTCCTTGTAGATCATGTGTTCTCATAAGCATCTTGATGTATCCCATCCAATTCATTAAGTTAAATATTCCGCTTCTCCATTGTGGACTTGATATCAAAGTTCATCAACTTTGTAGCCAAATACCCATGATACTCCAACTCAACAGGCAGATAGCAAGGTTTTCTACACCAAGTGAAACCGTGTAGTGCCCAATGATGTCTTGTAAGTAGTTCGATATGACTATAACACATCATCTAGTTTCACAGTCCAATCTTTACGTGTTTTGACTACAGTCTTCTCCAGGATCTCTTGATTTCCTTGTTGGAAATCTCAACTTGTTTACTTGTCTGAGGGTGATAAGGTGTGGCTACCTTGTGTCTAACTTCATGCTTCTTCAACATATTCTCAAACAACTTGTTGATAAAATAGGAACCTTGATCATTATTAACCACTCAGGGAACTTCAAACCGCGAGAAAAACACTAACTTAAACATCTTCATGAATATCTTGGCATCATTAGTAGGGATGGCCAACGCCTCAACCCACTTAGATTCATAATCTACAGTAACAAAGATGTATTGATTTCCATAGGATGATGGGAAAGATCCCATGAAATTAAATCCCCATACATCAAAAACCTCAACTTCTAAGATTAAGTTCAGAGGCATCTCATTCCACTTACTGATGTTGCCTTTTTGCTGACAGGGATCACACTTGGAAACATATTCAAGGGTGTCCTTGAAGAGTATTTGGCACTAAAAACCTGCTTACCGCACCTTAGGAATAGTCTTGAAGGTGACAAAGTGTCTAACATACTCTGAATCATGCCAATGATATAGGATACCCTGCACTTTAGACTCTAGAATACACCTACGAAACAAACCATCAAAACATCTCTTGTAGAGAAAAGGATCGTCCCAAAAATAATGTCTAGTATCTCTGAAGAACTTCTTCTTTGCATAGCCTATAAAATTAGGTGGCTCAACATTAGCACTCATGTAGTTTGCAAATTTTGCAAACCATGGAATCTCGTCGTGAATCTATCTAATAGCAAAGCAATCAAATCCATCCAAGTATTCATCCTCCACCAACGTAAATTGGTAGAAATTTTCTTCAGGGAGACTGTCATCAAGAGGAGTCTCAGCTTCCACTCGCAATCGAGACAGATGGTCAACAACACCGTTCTCGATTCCTCGTTTATCTCGAATCTCCAAGTCAAATTCTTGAAACACCAAAATTCATCTCAAAAGTTTTTGTTTAGCATCCTTCTTAGACATCAAGTACCTCAAAGCTGCATGATCAGTGTGACCAATGACTTTGGATCCCACCAAATATTGTCTAAACTTCTTGAATGCGTAAAATACTTGATCTGAGTATCATCAAGTGTCCTACTAGCATATAAATCACATGGAGTTTGTTATCTTTTCTTCGAACCAAAATTGCTCACACAGCATAATCACTAGCATCACACATCACCTCAAAAGATAAATCCTAGTCTTTTGGCTACACAATAGGAGCACTGACAAGAGCCTCCTTGATTGTCTGAAAAGCTGACAAACAATCTGCATCAAAATCAAATCTCACATCCTTACAGAGGAGATGAGTCAGAGGTATGACAATCTTAGAGAAATCTTTAATGAATCGTCTATAGAAGCCTACATGTCCAAAAAATTTGTGAATGTCCTTAACCGTAGTAGGAGGTTGCAGACTTGTCATCACTTCGATCTTGGCTCGGTTCACTTTGATACCTTTTTACCAGAGATCTTGTGAGCCAAAAAAATCTCATCCTGCACCATGAAGTGATACTTCTCCTAGTTGAGCACCAGATGCTTTTCCTCACATCGTTCCAAGACCCTAAAAAGGTTAGATAGACAGTTAAAGAATGATTAACCATAGATAGAAAAATCATCCATAAAACCTCCATGGTGTCCTCTATCAAGTCTATGAAGATGGGCATCATTCATCTCTGGAAAGTAGTTGGTGCATTACACAGCCCAAATGACATCCTCCGCTAAGCATATGTTTCATATGGACACGTAAATGCAACCTCTCAAGCATTTGATCAATGAAAAGAAGACGAAAGTAGTCCTTTCTTGTGTCTGAGTTCAGCTTTCTGTAGTCTATGCACATCCTCTGACATGAGATAGTCCTGGTGGGAATGAGCTCATTTTTCTCATTGATGATGATAGTTATTCCACTCTTCTTCATAGACTTCTTGATATTGAATCGCATAGTCAACTTCCCATGAGATCAATTTGACCATTATGTACATCCATCATTGCGTTGGAAGTGGAAAAAAACGGTCTATCCAAGATAATAGAATCCTTGGGTTCCTCTTTAAGCTCCAAGACTACCAAATCAGTGTACACGTAGCCTTCTCCAACCCCAACAAGAATGTTGTAGAGAATACCCATTGGTCGTCGAATTGATCTATCTGCTAGGGACCAAAGAGATCTTGGTGAGCTTGTAGTTGATCATGTTTAACCTTTGAGACACCGACAAAGGCATGACACTAACTCATGATCACAAATCACATAGACATTTCACAAAGGTAAGATCCAATGCGGTACAACAATACGAAAAGTCCATGATCCTCTCATTTCTCAGGTGCGGTATTTTGAAGAACAACACTACACTCATCACTAAGCATAGAGACACCCTGCTCCAGTGTCAGCTTGTCTGAAAGAATCTCCTTCATGTATCTCTTAAGAGATTGTACTATCTTGACTACCTTAGCGAAAGGCAACTAGACATGTTATTCACTAACAAGATTCTTTAGCTTCTCATATTCACGCTCCTTGATCTTCTCTCTAGGTCAGGAAGGATAAGGAACATTGGGAACATAAGGGTCGACTGATCCATTCCACTCTGACTAAAATCGCATCAGATGAATTTGCACTGAATCGATCGATTTGCTCCATGGATAGATCGGTCCTTTCCACTCTAGAATTCTCAACCGCTTTTTTCACTTATCAAAGTGATTACACTATAGTATTCTTTAGGATTATTTTCTGACTTCCCAGGCGAAGTACCTGCTGGAGTTCTGTTCCCAGCAAAAGTCCGAGCAACTTGTGTGTCTAGTATCCTCATGTGAGTATTAAGCGCTTCAAACTTCCCATTACGATCGATGTACATGCTTTCAACCTTTTGATTGATGTATGCAACAATCTTAGTCATATTTTCCAGCAATTTTTGTCTCAACTTTTTCAAATCACCATCATGAGAAGAAGAAGATGATACTTCATGATTCTGATGCTAATACCCTGACCGGTTGTTGCTCCTGAAGTTCCTATACTGATTTTCCTGAAAACCATTATTACCAAAGTTGTTTCCATGATTATGGTTCTTACTCTGATACCCCGTATTGAAGACACTTTAGCTTTGGACAAAAGGCTTGTTCTCGAACTGGTATACTGATCAATACCCTTGTTCCCATAGTTTCTCTGGCCCTTAATGTAATTCACGTGAGCTTGAATCTCATTCGGCTCTTCAGCTACGAGCTCTTGGTATGTATGTCCGAGTTTCTATTCTTGGAACATTTGTCCATCATTTTGTTCCCCAACATAGTGTACTCCTTTATGATATCTCCTTAACAATTCATCAAGTTTTCACTGCAAATCATTAATCCTTTGAGTATCAACTATCGAGATTCTTTTACCATGATCATATTCTGACATATAATTAGCTTGTATAGCTGCCCATTTCTCGATCAGAGTGTAGGCTTCCTCCACCGTCTTGGACATAAAATCGCCATTACTAGCAATATCCATGGCGTTATGGTACCGTTCATCTACTCCATTATAAAAGATATTCAACAAGTTTATGTTGGTGTATCCATGATATGGACAATCTACCACGTACTCCCTGAATCTTTCTCAAGCTTCATAAAAACTCTCAGTAGCAATCTGTCAGAAGCTTGCAATCTTGTTTCTCAAGGAAGTAAACTTGGACTTGGTGAATAAATGTCCCAAGAAAACACTCATGGTCTCTTCCCAAGTGGTGAGAGATCCAGGTGCGAGAGCAGTCAGCCATCGAGGAGCTTTATCCGTAAGAGAGAAATGAAAAAGCATGTATTTCAAAGCGATTCAGGTAACCCATTGCATCGAATGGTGTTGCAAGTGGCTTCAAACCTCTATAAATTGTGCATTGGGTTCTCAGTTGGTAACCCATGGAACTTGTTTTGTTGCATCAAGTTGATGAGACTAGTCTTGATCTTAAAGTTTCTCATGTCGATAAGAGGTAGACAGATCCCGACTCGATCTGCATAGAACACCTCAGGATTGTCATAGTACGTTAAAGTTAGCCTCGGTGTAGGCGGATTCACGCCTTGCTTCCCAACAACTGCAGCATGTGGTCGGTTGTTGAGTCTAACACCAGCGTTAACTCCACCCACAGCATGTGGATTATGTCTCTGATGGACCTCTTGAAGCGGTAGATCATTCTGAATTTTGAGGTTATCCATGTTGTCATCCATCCCAAACTCGAACTAATATTCCAAAGTAGCTTCAAATGCTTTCTCCTTCTTCTTTTGTCTCTCTAGTCGGCCAAGATCCTGCTCAAAGAAAGGTAGTAGATTGCTTGCTCCTTAGCTCCTAGTGTGAGATCTGTTCATGAACCTGATAGCACACAAATAAGAAGAAAAGGAGACGATTTAACAAACTAAAATCAAATGCCTTAGACACGCTAAGATCCAATGCTCTAAGGTGACCAAATGGTCTCTGGAAACGGCGCCAAAAAACTTGATAGCTCGAATTTTTACTCGAATAATCTAATGCAAGGGCACAATAAAGTACAATGTAGTGGTTCAATATCAAATCCACAAGTACCAATAGTTACTAGAAAGAAAATATATCTATTATGGGCTAAGACAAACAGAGAAGGTTGTTGTGATAAAACAGAAATGAGAACAAGCAATGAAAGCAAGCAAATAAAACAAGAGCACGAAATTGCGGGATGTAAATCAATCAAGAGAAGAGTTAGGCAAATGGTATTCTCAGGGACTTCATTTCATTTCTAATTCGAATTTTCAATTAGGGAATCATATTGTAAATCGCCTTGAACTTAAATCATTAATGTAGAATCAACCTACTTCTGTAACGCTAACTCCCTATGATGTATAATCCTAAACACTAACTTTTGTTGAGTTTTGAATCATAAACATACATTCTAATCAGGTTTGATACGTTCACAAATTACTTAAGCATCAACTTTTTTTAGTCTAAGATAATTTGTTCATCTAAGATTCATTCATGCATTTAATCAAGCACTTTTGGTGCATTAAATATTGTAAGAACATAACCTAGGTGATCAAGCTAATTTCAGCATTTAGTTCAATCCCAAACGAAGGTCCTATTGATTATCCCTAATAATACAATCCTAATAAATAGTTTATGAAATCCCCTTTCGAGAACCCTAAACCTAACGAGGGAACTACTCACACATAATCAAAGAACAATCACATGAAATTTCAAAGGATAATATGATGAGATTGTAATTGAAATAAGATAAGTATTCATATATTTTCTCCAAAATGAAGTACATGCATCGACTTGTCTCCCTCAACAATTAAAACTCTCAAAGGTTGCAAACTAAATCATGAGACTAGGTTATTTTAACAAATATTTTGGTCTAAAAATGGGTATTCTTCGGTTTATGTTTGATTTGGAAAACCAGAACTCGCGACACGCCTTTGATCGATTGATATAGCCTACTCTGTCTAGATAATCATCAAAGGATTTCAGCTTCTCAGCTACAATCTTCCACAGTGTACTTTAATCTCAAATTACTTCACATCACATTCTTTTCCGTGGTTTGAATATGTAACATGTGTAAACAGTAAAGAAGAACAAAGACTCCGAGAAGATCAGAATACTTTAGAAAAAATAAAATTTTCTATTAAAAACCTGAGTAAAAACTTTTAAAATCACATTACATCAGTTAGCCTTTTTTTGTCTCCTCCTATCTTCTCCTCTCTCTTCTGTTGGTGCTCGTGTAGAACTTCCCCCATCAAGCTCTTCTTGGCTGAGACAAAAAGGTTGAAATGAGACAACCGTCGGGGACTTCTCCTTTTAGGTTATCGGTGTCTGCTTACCGTGGTGGATCTCTTTAATGGTGTTTTGGTTCCTACCTCTCTCAAATCGGTGATAGCTCAAGGTATCTTGAAAGGTGGCCCCAACAAGCAAATTGTTAGCGACGCCGGGAGGTTCTTCTTCCCTGATGTGTCACTGCTTGTGTAGAGCTGTCAAGTTCTCCTCATTCCTCAAGTCTCTAAAAGGATCCCTTCGATGTTGCAAAATGCCTTTCAGAAGCTTCTGATTCTAAGATCATTACCGAGTTGATTTTCGTGTAAAGGGACCGAAGTAGAGGGAATCAAAGTTATTCGTTTGCTTCATCCACAATAGCTCATTTTTTTCATTTATCAAGTTATGAAAATTCGATGAAGGTTCAAGATTAGCTTCTCCTTTGGCGTCTGGAGTTGGCATTGTTCGAAGATGGCTACATCAGGTAATAGTCGGGGTAGAGATGTCTAACCTCCTCCGTATGTTGTGCCATGGAATTTCCTTTGGGAAAGTCTCTATGTTTGTAAATTTTGATTGATGTTAAGTTTTGATGCAGGTACTCCCGAAATTAATGACAGTCCTACAATCAACTAGAGACTAAATATTATTACTATACTTGCTTTCGTTTAGCCTTAAGTTTAATCTTTGAATTAGCTTAGACCTGAAAAGTGTTGTTATGGAATTTTTTATATATCTTTTTGTGTACTCTTGATTACCAGTTTGCTATGTTTAGCAAAATGGGATCCAATTCTAGCTTGTATCTTGCTCAGTAGTAAATTCCCATTCTTAATAAAAAGAATCAAGAGAACTGTACAGCTAGTCTATGTTAACTTATGTATATTATGATGTCTTTAAATAATAATAAAATTTTGATATCTAAAGCAAGGGTTTTAGTTGCTTTCATCCAGAACTGACCCTGACTGAGTATAGAGTAATGAGAGATGCAACCAAGGAATCAGTTCGGGATAAGGGACTTGATATTATTCAATATAAGATAATATCAAAATATACTATTTGAATAAGTGTGGAAAATAGTTGAAAAAATATAAGTGGTGTAGGAGAAGGAAAGAAACTATAATATTTTATGATAAAGAAACTAGTTATATTCGTAACAACACCCGTCTCATACTCTCTCGAGATTGATGTGCTACTAATCCTAATTTGTCACACAAGCAACTCCAAATATTCAGGATCAACTCAATATTCTTATAAATCATGTCTTATATCAAGAATTCCACATAAACTAATAACTGAATATGTAAATCTAAATTGAAATGATAAATAAAACAATTGTAAATAAAATAAAAATCAAAGAAAATTCATTGATCCTAAAATAACACCAGAATCGTATAGCTCATCCAACTACTTTTCATTCTCACTAGAAAGGAAAAAGGAAAATGAGGGGTGAATGACAAGAGAATAACTCGACGAGGGGCTGGATTGCTAGAACATGTAAGTACATAGATCCGACTTAGCAGGTCGACCATGCCAGACTAGTCCTAAAACATATAGCAAACACGATACCTAAAGAGCCCAAACATAGCAATTAACTTCAGCTTTGGTGACTATCGACATCCTCGATGAGGCTTCACTTCTATAGGTAAGTGCTTCCAGCCATCACCCATTGTACGTTTTATCGATCTCAGGGCTACGAACAACATATCGCCTTGTTGTCCGCACCCTCACACACAAAGGCTCTAAAATAAAGGCATCCTCTATATAAATATATATATATATATATATATATACACACACACGTGGAAAGGCTCTGGAATAAAGGCATCCTCCATCAGTACTCGCTAATTTTGTCTTGTATACATATACTACTATACACAAATTTATTATATATATTAAACACATCATCAAAAAAAAAAGTGAATCAAACAATTGTGAATTCTTTTTTATCGTATTTCCTGATATAAAAGAAATCAAACCACAAAAAACAAATAAAACTCTAAACAGACTCGATTACTAAGACTTCAAATTTAGACTAACGTTATAAGAGAGCTAAGCCAAATGTAAGTGTTACACGACTCTTCACCTTAGTAAAAGGTAAAAAAGTGTGACTTCTACATCACAGACATTCAATCAAATTTTGAAACTGAAATCAAGACGAAAAATAAGATATGATGATTATTTGGGACTGAGAAACCAGAAAAACAGTTTAAATCGGCAAAATCGGACCAAGCGGGTCAACATGTCAAAGTTAACCAGTAAAAATGGTCAATCCCGGTAAAACTAGTCAAACTGGTCAGACCTGATCGACTCTATTTTGACCCCACCGAGTTACAGTGGCTTACCGACGGTCTGGCGGTGGCCCGACGACAGGTGGCGATGGGTCCCGACGGCGCGTGAGGTGGCGTGTTCAGATCGAGCGAAACTTCAAACGATAATTTTCGGTCCATATGGAATTCGATTGAGATGCGGTCGACGGCTACGACTTTACGGTGACGAGATTTATTTGTTGGTTCTGACGGTTTGACGATTGGAGCAACAAGAAAGAAGAGAGATAATGCTCGGGAAGAGAAAGAAAGTGGTGGTTAGGAGATTTCATGCGGTGGATCACGGTGGTTGGCGGCTGGTGCTAGAGTTCATGGTGTTTGAAATGATTTTGACATAGCTTTGCTAAGTCTTGCTGACAAAAAATAACGAAAGGTGAGGGCTATTTAAATATGGGAAGGGTTATACTTTTTAATGGGAGGAAATTGAGGCATCGAATGTTTGCAGCTTTTGAAATGGTTTCTGGAGTTTGGTTTTTAGTTTTTAGTTTTTTGTTTCTGGTTTTTGGTTTTTGATTATGGTGTAGTTTTTTTTCAAAAATATTGATTGGTATTTTAGATTTTTCAAAAAGCTAACAAGACTCTTCAAAAATTCATGCTTTTTCTAGATTTTATGTACAAAATTCAAAAAGTAGATTCCCAATAATTTAGGGAATCCATTTTTTCAAAAACATGATTGGTGAAAAAAAATAATTTTTGGAGAATCAAAAACCAAAAACCAATCAACCCCGAGTTTGATGTGCTTGTAGAAAAAAATTTTAAATGTTGGGCCTTTGATGGTTTTGGGTTGTTACAATTATCTTCCACTTGAAATGAATTCGTTTCCCTCCACTTCATCTCCATCCAAGCCTTGAAGTGTCTTACCATGCAGTCAAAACATGGTTCATTTCCTATGCACTAAGAATGTCTTTAGCGTTATAGGTCACCACGCTTCCGTTGCGTAGAGCATATTGAAAATTGGCTCCACGAACGATATTCGCAAGACAGTTACGTCTCTTGAAGCTCGATGATCCATCTAGGTCGCTCGTGCTCAACTTTTATGAGCCTAATATGGTATGAAATGGCTTCACAGAGTCTACCGAACTCAAAGTGTTTAAACTCGTCGCTCTGTTCCAACAAACTCTTTCTGTTCCGTCAAGTTTGAGAACAAGAAAAAAATTATAAGAACTAATCACTTCTTATTGATTTAGAAAACCTCTCAGAAAAACTAAATCTCTCTCTTGAATCTCTTAGACATCTCCTAAGAGTTCAACTTATATTTATAGGTTTTAGCTATCTCCTAAACCTAATAGGAATTGAAATTTCCTTTTTCCTAAATAAGCTAATCTTCTTATTTTTTCTTTTTTTTTCTTTTGGAATTATCCAACATTCTCCCCTTAATTCCAACATGAATCTTGGGTATCTCGATTTCTTGGACTCCAATCAAACTCCTCACTTCTTGAAACTTGTTTCTTCCTAACGATTTTTTCAATATATCCGCCTTCTGCTCAGTTCCACGTACATGTTCAACCTCGACCAGTTGGTTCTCCACACATTCTCGTATGAAATGATATTTGGAGAGTATGTGCTTACTTCTCTTGTGAAACACTGGATTCTTAGTCAATGCTACGGCTGACGTATTGTCGATCTTGAGCAAGACTTTCTCGTTTTCTTCACCAAGAATCTCGCCAACCAACTCTCTTAACCATATGGCTTGCTTAGCAGCTTCTGTTGCAGCCATGAACTCTGTCTCACATGAAGAAAGTGCTACCGTAGGTTGTTTCTGTGATGTCCAAGTGATTAGCGATGATCCATAGTAAAACACATGGCTAGAGGTGCTTCTTCCATCATCTGCATCTATGTTGTGGCTACTATCACTGTAGCCCACAATTTTCCTTGTTCCATCTCTCTTAAAGAATAGACCATACTTAGTAGTACCTTTCACGTATCTAAGTATGTGTTTAAGTGCTTGTCTATGAGAGACTTTTGGGTTCTGCATGTAGCGACTTAACACTCCTACGCTATAAGAGAGATCTGGCCGTGTGTTTAACAAATACCTTAGACATCCTATTGCTCTTATGTTCTTAGTGGCGTCGATGTCTTCTTCATCCTCAGACTTTGACATCTTCAAGTTTGTCTCCATCGGCACACTTGTTGGATTACACGATTCCATCAAGTTGTCTTTAAGGATCCCAAGAGCATAACCTTCTTGTCTTATCCTTATTTCATCGCTTCCTTGTATTACTTCTATTCCCAAGTAATATGACAGCTTTTTAAGATCAGACATTTCGAATCTTCGAGACATGTCCTCTTTAAATTGTTTGATAACCTGAAAAGATGAACCAATCACAAACAAATCATCAACATAGATAGCGATGACAAGGAGATCTTTCTTCGTTCTCCTTTGATAAACCGATGGCTCCTTTTTACACTTCACAAAACCAATCTCCTTGAATGTACTATCGAGTTTTAGGTTCCACGCCCTTGGTGCTTGACGTAACCCATACAATGCTTTGTTCAGTTTGTATACTCGATTCTCTTGTCCCTTTTTCTCAAATCCTTCAAGTTGAGTGACATATACTTTCTCATCTAGATCAACATTTAAGAATGCAGTTTTCATGTCTAAATGATGAATCTCCCATCCATTACTTGCAACTAAGGATATTAGTAGCTGAATTGTCTCCAAACGAGCTACTGGTGCAAAGATTTCTTCAAATTATATTCCTTGTTGTTATACATATCCCTTAGCCACTAATCTAGCCTTGTACTTAGTCACAGTTCCATCAGCTTTTCTTTTAATTCGAAAGATCCACTTTAAGCCAATGGGTCGAACTCCACTTAGTTTGTCTACTAAGACCCATGTCTTATTCTTTATGATCGAATCAAGCTCGGAAAACATGGCATTAATCCACTCTTTTATTCTTTCTGCCTCTACAAAACTCTCAGGCTCACCATTCACCGTAAACAGAAGCCTATCTCCTTCTATTTTGGCCATCACAATGTAGTCATCGAACCTCTTAGGCTTCGTGACCTTGTGACCTGCTCGTGTCACAACCTGAGCTTTAGTTTGTTGTGTTTTTGATGGGATCACTTCATCATTCTCTATTTCGTGATCACTCTCTTCATTCTCAGAGCCATCACTCACAGCTGCTTCTTCTTCTTCATCGTGATCTTCATGGAGATCATGATTTTCTTCAGGTTCTGCAGCAACTGGTTGGACTAACTCAGGACCTGTTTCACCAAGTGTGCGATTCTGAATGATAGTGAAAGTGCCAGGTTCTTCTCCTCTTCTATCATCCTCTGTCCAATCTCATCGTTTCTTCTCATCGATGACAACATCTCTACTGACTATTATCTTATTTTCTCTTGGATCATAGAGTCTATAAGCCTTGGAACTCGGTTTTGTTCCCAAGTTTATCACCTCTTTAGATCGATCATCAAGCTTTCTCACACTTGGACCATTAATCTTTGTGTATGCAACATAACCGAATATCCTTAAATGCTCGATATTAGGTTTCTTTTTCATGAATGCTTCGTATGGAGTCTTCCCAAATAGAGCTTTTGTGGGTACTCTATTCATAATGTAAGTGGCATGATGCGCAGCTTCTCCCCACAAGTGATTAGGAACTCCCATGCCCTTGAGCAAGCTTCTATTCATCTCCATCAAGGTCCTATTCTTTGTTTCCACTACACCGTTTTGTTGCGGTGTGTACGGGGCGCTTAGATTTCAGTTTATTCCATTGTCTTTATATAATCTATCACACTCAATTGATGTGAATTCTCCCCCTCTATTCGTACGTAGTGTCTTGATGGTTATTGACATTTGAGCTTCAATGTAGACTTTAAACTTGTTGAAGTACTCAAACGTTTGACTCTTTTCTCTGAGCAACATCGTCCACATGTATCTCGAGAAATCATCGATTAAGACAAAAACACACCTGTTATTGGAAGGTGTTTGTGGTGAGATAGGTCTACACAAGTCTCCGTGGACTAGCTCAAGTGATCGAGATGCTCGATAGCTTGTCTGACCCGGAAAAGGGCTTCTTATTTGTTCCCAACCTGACACGCCTTACATATGCTTTTGTCTTGTGTGATTTTCGGCATACCAATCACCATCTCCTTATCAACCATATTTTTCATTACTCCTTGGTTCACATGTCCCAGCCGAGAGTGTCATGTCTCTGTCACTTCCTCTTCTTCCACAAGGAAACACTTAGGAATGTATATTTCCATCGCAGTTCGGTATAGTCGATTCATCGACCTGGTGACCTCAGCTATCACGACGCCATGAGAGTCCTTCCATACCAGAATATTTCCCTTCATGTTTACTTCACAACCATCCTTAGTTACTTGACTCAAACTGATTATATTGTGCTTTAGACTTGGTATGAAATAGATATCCTTCAACAATTTTCTTTCTTTCGTTCTTCCTACGAAAGTGATGGTTCCTTTCCCTACAATGTCAACTTGCGATCCATCCCCGAATCTAACTTTGCCTCTCACGGTTGCATCGAGACTTGAGAAGATGGTTTTGGTTCCCGTCATGTAATTAGTCGCACCATTGTTGAGATACCAAACCGACTCATCTCTTTTGTATGTATCAAGAACATTAGGGAAGATCTTTTCTTCATTTAAGAAGACCACTTCATGCATATACAAAGCTTCAGCTTCTTGAGTTTCGGTCATGTTTGCTTCTTTATTGATTAGTGGCCGCGATGGACATCTATTCACATAGTGTCCGTACTCATCACATCTCCAACATCTCACCCTTGAGAGATTCTTCTTGCTCTTATCTTGAGCTTCTCTGGAACCTTTCTCACGAGGTTGAGCATTGAACCTTCTCCGTCCTCTGCCCTTGTTGCCGGCTCTTCCTCTGCCGCGAAAGCCTCCTCCGCCTCTGCCTTGATTTCCGAAACTTGTTCCAACAGTGGAACTTGTTCCTTGATTTGGCCTAGGACTATTTACGAACATCAATTTTCCTTGTTCAGTTTCTCCAGTTTCATTCATTACTCGTTCCTCATAGGTTTTTGATCTCCCAACTATATCTTGGAAGCTTAGTGAGTTTAAGTCAAGTACTTGTTCCAAAGAGGCAACTATGTGTATGAATTTACCTCTTGGAAGTCCTGTTAGGAACCTTTTAACCATCTTTGATTCTTCTATGATTGCTCCTAACGCCGCTGATTTTGAAGCCAAACCAGAAATCCTTCATGCAAAGTCATCAATCCTTTCTGCTTCTGACATGTTCAGTTTTTCAAACTTAGCCATCAATGTTTGAAGTCTTGCTTCACGCACACGATCATCTCCCAAGTGTCTAGATTTTTTCGCATCCCACATCTTTTTCGCCGAGTCTTGCTCACCAACTTGCAAGATTAATGACTCAGGAATTGACTGAAAAATTAATGTGATGTCTACGTCATTCCTTTTCATGTTTGTCGATCCTGGCTCGATCGTGTCCCAGACTTCATTTACCCGTAGAATTACTTTCATCCTCATTGACCAAACTGTATAGTTTGTCGATGAAAGCATAGGGCTCTTAAGATCTTTGCCAATCGACGAAGACTCATTGTTCTGTGTCTGTGTTGATTGCTCTGTCGGGTTCGTCATCCTTCTCGATGAAGAACCTTACTCTGCTCTCACGTTTCGTAACGTAAGCTCTGATTCCAATTCAAAATGTTTAAACTCGTCGCTCTGTTACAACAAACTCTTTCTGTTCCGTCAAGTTTGAGATCAAGAAAACAATTATAAGAACTAATCACTTCTTGTTGATTTAGAAAACCTCTTACAAAAACTAAATCTCACTCTTGAATCTCTTAGACATCTCCTAAGAGTTCAACTTATATTTATAAATTTTAGCTATCCCCTTAACCTAACAGGAATTAAAATTTCCTTTTTCCTAAACAAGTTAATCTCCTTATTTTAGGACTTTTCCTTTTTTCTTTTAGAATTATCCAACACGAACACCATGTCTTCTCATGAATGTTAGATGCCCCAACTCCCTATATATTTGACGCTTGACCATCTTGATCTTATAAGAGGACTCACGTTGCCAACTTCGATTTATCCGACTCATAAAAGAAATTCAAAAACCAAACGACATAGCGTAAGTTAACTCCACCCCAAACTTAGTCTAGTCATACGTCCACCGACCAAATCTATACCACGCAAAGTACCCCCCCC
>OVAN01001566.1:0-39774 GCA_900406275.1 Anastatica hierochuntica
TAGGAGCGGTAGTTAGGTTTTACAAATTTTTAAAACTCGTTCCGACAATAATGTTTCCAATAGATTTATCTACTACCTAGCGCTTTTAATCATTTGAATTACTTAATTTCTATTTAGTATTTTTCTTTTTACTTGCTTTCCCATTTAGTTTAGTCACCAAAAACCCAAAAATCATTTTTTTTAAGCTTAATTTGAATGCTGATAAGTTGTAGTGCATGCTTAGTCTCATGTGGATCGATACCCTTAATACTACCACCTCGTTGTACACTTGCAGTTGAGTGATACTCATTTTCGGTGAAGAGTTTTACCCCCATCAGATTCTCAAACCGAGTCAAATTTTGCAACCAAGCCAAACTATTCTCGCCAAATAAGGAATTAACCAAATTTGTTCCAGAACATAATACATGTTATAAGGAGCATTTCAGGACCTCCATTCACTCCTAATGACCCTAACACTCAAAGGAGAGCCTATCGAGACGAGATTGCAAGAAATTGGATATCAATGAAACTTTGAGAAGAAGTATTTTCAATCAAAGTCAAGGTGTATTGTGACAAGAATGAAGATTATTTTGAAGCTAATAAGGATCTGATCGAGGAAGAGTTCTTTACCTAGATTCAAAGGCTAAAAAAAGCAATAAAAAACACAAAGACCACAACCGGATCATCTCAAGAGAAATCTAAACCCTCAAAACTTTCGTGCTAGCTGAGAGTCATCAAATACATTCAGAAAAATGTGAGGGAATGGCTGGCAGAGACAATCCCATGACTTTTTCTCAACGGAGACACAAAACTGACAAATTTGGCTTATTCAAAATTGTTATCTACGAATTGAACAAAGTCTTACCGTTGAATATGCTTTGGAAAGTGGTAAATTTAATAACCCCCCCCCCCCAAAAAAAAAAAAAAATTGAAAGTGAAAACCAAAGAAAATTTGGTCAAAGCAAAATCTAGCTCCGCCAACCGAACCTAGATGTCAACTGAAGATTCACTAGTAATTAGCATATGGAGAAGGTGTTCGTAAAGAAATCATCCCTGGAACAGTCGGAATCATGAACAACCCGAAAACGGCAGCCAAGCTTAATTTCGGTTTACCGAAAAATCACATATGGCCACCCATCTCCAAAATTTCGATAAAACAACTAAGTTATCCTATTTCCTTACCTTTTATATTAGTTTTAAGTACATTCATCACTTGAATTTTCACGGGAACGGTGTAAGTTAAGTTCGTGGGAGATTCTTATTGTTACGAATGCTTCTTTTTCTTTCTTATTGAGTGGTTTCCTTACTGAGTCAAAACATGTCTGGAAACATACTTAAATTTAAACTAACCATGTGACTAACTACTAGTGTTCTTAGTGTCAATGTTTGACTGCAATTTTACCGAATGGGATAGCCCAAATGGATCAGCTAACCGAGGCACCATATCACTTGATATCCGGGTAATCTTTAGCTACTCAACATTTAATGAACTTAATTTTCTCTTCATGAGATTTGGTATACATTGAATCGGGTTCCTCTCTAGACATGACAAAATTAAGTCTACGGTTTCTCTCTTTCCTTTTTAATTAAAATTTTCAAAAAGTGCTTGTGTTTAATATGATTTTCGGGTGTAAGGCAATGAAGTGAGTAAAACGGACTCGCTTCCAATCGAAACGCGGAGCCAATAAATTTACATGTGCTTAAAAGAAAGATAAAGAGATCAATAAAAAGAAATATAATGATAACTTATAAAAGTAAGAAAAAATTGATTGTCATGCGGCTGATAGAAAAAATAAAATGATACCCTAGAAAAGTAAGGAAAAATCAGCTTCTAAAAAGCATTTTAAATGTGATTAAGGAATAAAAAGGAACTGATTGTGGGCTGAAACATTTTAGATCATGTTTGAGTTTGATTTTATGTGTTCTTTGATCGATACTCTCTCAAAGAGACCAGACATTGTAGATTTAAGGGTGTAGTGATGGAGATATTGGGTACCTCTAGTTGGTGAATACAGGGGGTTCTACCTAAATGTCAACGCAGTTGTTAGCGGATCATGAAAATCGAAGTCACCAATAAGTTCAGGAAGGTCAGGTACATTTCCACGTTCTTCAAACCTCTTCTCTATTCTCCGTTTTCTTAGCTCGAGGACGAGCTAGAAGTTAAGTCCTGGGAGTTGATAACACCATTATTTTACCACTTTTCCTATGGATTTTAATAGGTTTTCTTAGTATTTTTACACAATTTTATGCAATTAGAGAGAATTTTCTTGTATTTGTAGTGCTTTAAGTCATTTCAGGTCAAACAATGTATTTTGGAGCTTTATGAAGCTAATTGGATATAAACCAGTTTCTGAGCATCAGAAATATCGTCCAAGAAGAAGGCCTTTTCACCTCCTGATATCTATAAAAAAAGGTAATGAGTGAGGATACAGGGAAGTATTTCTTATATCCGAGATTCTCAATAACTCCTCGAATCTACAAGATCTCTAAGAGATATAAAGGCATCTACATGGAAGATCTACAATAAATAAGGGTTCCTAAACCCTAATATCGACATTTACACCAAGAATCACCAACACATTCAACTAAGGCAATACAACTACGATAGGATATAGAGTTCCTCATCCTCTTCTATTTTTATCCTTGCTTACTTCATACGATATTGATAGACTACTTTATGTATTTCTTTCCTTGCTTTGATCTCTGCTTTCTGTAGAGGCACAACAATCCTGTCCAAGATTTACCCTAACACATACGAAAAAATATAAGAAATCCCCAAATTCCAATATTATTAAAAGTGAACATCTTAATTCTCATAGAAATCATTTTGTTCTTCAAACTAAACCAGAATAAAACCCTACCTCCCCATTTTTCATATCGTATAATCCATCCCAACCATCCCAAAGGCAAAACCAATCTACTGACATCACTGAAATCCTAGGAAAGTCACCCTCATAACCAAATTGTTTCTCACAGACCAAGCAACCATTAAAACAAGAAAACAACCAAAACTTGTGTGATACGAAGCCATAGCAAATTGATAACATCATTATCTTACAACTTTTCCTTGGATTTTAATACATTTTCTTAATGCTTTTTCACAACTTTATGCTATTGGAGATAGTTTTTTTTGTATTTATAATGTTTTGAGTCATTTCACGTCAAAAATTCATTTTGGACCTCTATGGAGCTAATTGGATATAAACCAGTTTTTGGACAGTTTCTGAGCATCAGAAGTATCGTCCAATAAGGTCTTTCCCTCAAAGAAGAAGGGGTTGCCATCAGGTTTTGCTGTCAATTGACAGGAGCTAAAGAATTTAAATATTTTTCATCTCGAAGTGGTTTCATCAAATTTAGAGCAGTAGATAAAGAGTTACACTAATTTCACGGAAGACAGGTCCACCTCTCTCACAGATGAATAGTGTGTAGAAGGGCCAAAAAAAATGGAAGATGAATTGGGTCCTGAACCATACATTCACCAAACCTAAGGGGCTCTATAACAAGGATTTTCAAGCCCACGAACTTAACTCAAGGCCCTTCGTCAAAAAGCCCAAATTGTTGAGGCCTTAAGGCCCGATTTTTATCCTAATTGACCTAAAAGTTAGAGCACTATAAATACTTACTTTTAGCCTCTTAATTTTGTAGATTTGGCTTAGATTAGAGTTGAATAATTTTCTTAAGAGGCAGGGATGTCACCCTTTGGTGTCGTACCCTTTGTAGCCTCCGAAGATCCATCTTCATCATCAATACATGTTTCATTAATCCATAACTCAGTTCTATCTTCTCCTCTCTTCCTTGATGATTATGAATACTTGATGTCCTTAATGATTTCGTGTTTACATGATATTTTTTATTAGTTTTCATAATAGAAAGTAGGTAATATAAAGTTAAATAGCTTGCTTGAACTAGATCATTAATCTATTAGGTTTTACCAATAACGTTATCAACTTTTCTCATGTGTTAATGTTATTCACCTGCGAAGCTCGCATATGAATATTCTAGGTTAGTATGCATTCCAAAAACTTGATATACTGCTTGATCTAGTATTTGGTAGGTTGGTAGAATTAGGTATAGTAAGTCACATAAACAGTGATAGCGATAAGCTTGCGCTCCCTAGACCTATGGACAATCGATCTTGCGTGTAATAATGCAAGTTTAACTTCTGCGAAGACCGTGTGAAAGTCGAATCTTTTTGTTGATTAGGCATATAATCTCGAACCTTGAAACTGGAGTAGACTTACATTCGCGGTTGTTTTCTAGACCTACGCATTAAGTACCTAGTTGATTTCATATCTTGTTTACTCGTTATACACTCTCTGCTTGTCAGATTTGTATTCATCATTGATTTATCCTTTGTAAATTAGCATATAGAATATGATTTCATTTGCATAATTAAATAATCATAAAAGCCAAGCAAAAACCAAACAAAACCCCCTACATATTTTGTTCTTATCTTAGTCTGAAGTCATATGAATCCTAAGTGTGAAACTCTAACCCATGTGGATTCGATCCCTAAGTATTACTACGATGATATACACTTGCAGCTAGATTTTAGTTTGTCTAAAATATGACCCCACATCACCAATCTTAGACCATCCCAAAAGCAAATATCCACTTTGAAAGCTCCAAATTTCGCGTACCGAATCCTTTCCCCTTTGTGAAGATATCTTGTCAAAATCTTTGCGGTCACCAACAGATTCATAGCGATGACACCAAATGAATATCTTCGAGTCTCATCAACCTGGTAACATAGTAATGATTCACTATATTGAATTATGTAGTGGAAGCCTGATTCCCTTGAATCTTCAGCCAAATTGAAATCAATATTTTGTCCTTTAAATTAACATAGAAAAGATAACCCAAACTTCACCATTTATACCATGAGGATCTCGCAAAGCCATCCAAAACGAAGTCCCTGAGCTTGGCGAGAAAATCCTTGAAAACGTATAAATAAAAAAACTGCCAAAACAATCTTTTGTTCGCACCACCATGAAAATCCCTTTGTTCTACCATCCTCGGAAGAAACCCAAATCTCCATATTACCAATTTCTTTAGATCTACCAAACCAATTGTGTAACCAATCCATTTAAATATCCCCACCAATCTATGCTTAAAACATAACCCATAACTGTTAAAACTTGAACTAGATAGCCTTGATCCAACCAATTCCTCTCGACATTGAACCAACGTCAATCCTGACAAAGCATAACAACCATAGAAAAAAGCGTAACCTTGTACCAATAGCCTTTGATACACCCTATGTTTGCCTCACCCTAATGATCTCCTTGATATGTAGTCTATCGTAAAACCTCATATCACACCATCATCAAACCCTAAAAAACCAATTGTTCACTCATTCAAAATCGGCTTCCTAGAGAGCAATAACGTGTAAGTTTATATCTAACTAAGCATGTTCTCTTGCAGGTCCAAATTTATGTTGCACTTTCAAAATTTTGATCAAGATCTGGAGCTTTAAGATTCTAACCACATATGAAGATGAAAAACCAAACAGAACAACTAAAAATGTTGTGTACAAGGAGGTTTCTCAAAGCTTTAGGTTATTAGTTTAACCTTTATACTATGCTAATATATTAAACCAAATACAACACCAGAGATTCTTATAACTTAGTGGTAATAGTTTTGTGATCGTAGATTCTCTTGATTGGATTCGTCATAAACAGATCCTGAATCTTGCAGTTTTGTTCCCAAGATTGTTTAAACCAAAGACAACCATGAAAAAACTCAGAGTTGTTAAAATTGTTCCTCAGTATATCAATTACAAAACAATAGAATTATATACCACTTTGTTAGGTTCTCGTAACTTCTCTATATTAATCGGCATATCATAAGCTATTTGATGGCGGATTGCACTTTGAGAATGTTCAAGTAGGAGAGAGAAAAAGGGAATGATAGAGAAACATAGGAAGTTGTGATGATGAACATAGAGTTTAATAAAATAGCCGATGATATTATAACGACTATTGCGTTATGCCGAAATTGAAGTATTAAATCCCAAAGAGAGCTTTAAAGTTTTGTGCAGCTTCTCTTACTAACGTCTTCATCCTAGGAATCTAGTAAGTGTAAATTCAATATGCTACTTAAAGTTTCTTTGTTGTTGATTAATTATATGGATGCTAACCATTGATTTTGTTTCTTATGTCAAAAGGTACCTCCCTACGCATATAAATCGTAGAATATAAAAGTTTGATAGAAATGTGAATAACTAGATTAAAAAAATAGTAGATGTGAGACTAAAATCAGAATTGAATAACTTGGGCAATGATCTTTTGGGGCTTAGTTAATGGCTGCAAGTTCTAACAGATCTCAGAAAAAGGTTAGCGTTGATGAGATCACTGAGGAACAAGAGACGTTCTTCTTCGATGGATATGAAACTACTGTGAATATATTATAATGAACTACAATGTTGCTTACTTTGCATCAAGCCATATTAACTTATGTTTATAACCCAAAAACATATTACATATGATATAGTCACAACGATGGTTATTGAACATAATAAATCTAATTTCTTTTTTGTATTTATAGAGAGTAAAACTATAATTTTATACATACATAAATAAATAAAAAAGAGACTAATTTTCTTTTTTGTATTTCTTTTTTCATTTTCAATGAATACAACTTTTTGAAACCGCAAGGGTTTAAAAGGTCCATGGTAGTTTGATGCCTAAAGGGAATCAAGAAGAAATATTTCTTGGACTTACTCTTTCTCATGGAAAACAAGAATGGTGATGATATAGTACGAGATGCGGCAGCTCAACTTTCTTATGATTCTGTTAAGTGTGAATCGTCATTAGACGTAGGTGGGGGTCTAACTATCCTATGGAATAAATGTATCTTTGTTTCTTTTATTTCCTTTGATGCAAATATGATTCATTGTAATTAATAAGAATGACGACTACTTCTGTTGTATTTGTGGCTTTCCAAAACAAAAATTGAGACATCTCTTGTGGGAGAGAATAGAAAGGATATCAGCTAATTGAATTGAGAGATTGCTCATATGTGGAGATTTTAATGAGATAATAAGTGAAAATGAAACAAGAGGGGGACGAAAAACAGAAGCATGGAGTTTTACAGATTTTCGCAACATGGTTAATAACTATCAAGTCTCAGATTTGCCGTTTAAGGGTAACAACATGACATGGGTTGGGAAAAGAAGGACATACACCATTGAATGTTTGCTTGAAAGGGTTGTGGGGAATGACGAATGGAGAGCTATGTATCCCACAGTCGAGGTTGAATATTTTGAACTCATTGAATCTGATTACATGACGACAATAATCAAAATACAATGCAATAGACAGCAAGGTCCAACATGTTTTAAGTTTGATAGTCAATGGTGTCACTTATATAATTTCCATAAAGTGGTTGAGAAAGGCTGGAATGATGAGATCTTCAACACCGAAACATTTCTCACGCGCCCAAAATTGTCGCAGTACTCTCTCTGAATAGAGAAAACATAATTTCACAAACTCGGCAAAAAGGATAGAAAGGTTGAAGGCTCAACTTTATGTGGCTAATATTGATTCATCAGTGACCTCCGAAATAGTAAGAGAGTTGCGCTATCAGTTAGTGCACGCATATCAAGACGAGGAAGCATCTTGGCTACAAAAGAGTTGTGTACAATGCTAACGATGGGGAATCGAAACACTAGTTTTTCCATGCTACTACAAAGAACCACATCGCTAGGAACAGACTTGTTTTGATACATGGAGAAAAAAATGAAGAGTTTCATGGGGATCTGGAAATACCATCAGAGGCTACTTTAAGTTATTGTTAACTAGTTCAGAATCTAACCCTGATCCTAATGTACTCGATGTGGTTAGCCAAGTTGTAACACAGGATATGAACAATAAGCTTACCAGTGAGGTGACAACAGAGGAAATACGTAAAGTTGTGTTCTCTATCGGTTCAACAAAAGCACCGAGACCGGATGGATTCACTGCTTTGTTTTATAAAGAATATTGGGAGGTTGTTAAACCAGCTATTGTCAAGGAGGTTAGAGATTTCTTTATGATAGGAGAAATGTTCACGAGACTGAACCACACTAATCTATGTCATATTCCAAAGGTAGGAACGTCGACGAAAATGAAAGACTTCCACTTTATTAACTTATGTAATATCTTGTATAAGATTATTTCTAAAATCTTAGTACAAAGGCTCAAGAAAATACTACCAGCAGTGGTTACAGAAAATCAAGCTGTATTTCTTTTGGGGTGATTCATTATCGATAACGTTATGATCGCCCATGAGATTTTGCATGCACTACAGGTCAAGAAAAGATGTGCTAACAATTATATGGCTGTTAAAACAGACATCACGAAAGCTTACGACCGAGTTGAATGGAAGTTTTTGGAATAGGTTTTGCGTCGATAAGGGTTCTCAGAGACGTGGATAACGATGGTTATGGTTTGCATTACATTAAACTCCTTCTCGGTACTGATAAATGGAAGCTCTTACGGTCATTCTAAATTTACCCAAGGATTGTAGCAAGGTGACCCGTTATCTCCCTACTTATTGATTATGTGCTCTGATGTATTACGTTTACTACTCAAAAAGGTGGAAAATGAAAAGATGATAGACGAGATTAAAATAAGTAATGGAGGACTTCAAATCTCCTATCTCCTATTCGCTGATAATTCATTTTTCTTCACGAAATCATATCATAAGAACAGCACAAATCTTCTCAAAATATTTGATGAGTACGCAATTGCTTCAGGGCAACACATCAACCTAGTGAAGTCCACAGTAACCTTTGGACTACATGTTTTCAAACATACAAAGGAGACCATCAAAGGCCCTTTGACAATTCCTAATGTTGGTGGTGGTGGAAAATACTTAGGTCTACCTGAACACTTAGGTCGCAAAAAGAAAGAGATGTTATAGTTCGTGAAGAAAAATGTCCAATGCAAAATAAATGGATGGCAAACCAGGTTCTTTTCTACAGATAGAAAGGAACTTCTTATAAAGAGTGTAGAATTCGCCATGCCTATCTATTCAATGAACTGTTTTCAGCTATCGGTGGAATTATGTCACGAGCTGGATTCAATTATTTCTAAATTCTAGTGGGGATTAACAAATGAAATCTGGAAAATGGCTTGGATATCGTGGAAGAGACTTTCCAAACCCAGGAAGACAGGGGGACTTGGATTCCGTGACCTACAACATTTTAATAAAGCTCTCCTTATTGGGCATGCATGGAAGATCATTATGAGACCTAACTCTTTACTATACAGATTACTTAAACCCTGATACTTCAAACATGGGGATACTTCAAAAACTACACTACAAACTTATAAGAATAGAATTAAGCTAAAGCGAAAATAAGTAAGATCATTATGAGATCTAACTCTTTACTATACAGATTTCTTAAAGCTAGATACTTCAAACATGGGGATATGATATCAGTGAAAAACAGGTTCTAAACCTTCCTATGGATGGCATTCTGATGTGCTCAAATTTTTACCCTGAGAAATAGCACAATGCTGCAAGTGCACAACGGTTATGGTAGTTCTTAGGGATCGAATCCAAAAGGACCAAAAACCACACTACGAATTTATAAGAATATAATTAAGCTAATGCGAAAATCTTCTTGGTTTTTGAGGTTTGGCAAGGCAAAAATTAATGACTAAATCAAATAAAACAGCAAGTGATGAATAACAAAATATCAATTAAGAAAGGCATTGGGCATTGGGGAAATCTCAGGTTATCAAGGATCGATTAAAGCGATAAAAGTTCGATAAATTCAACAGGTAAGTCCCAGAACTCGTATTATGCAAGGATAATCAATCTATTGTCGTAGTATCAATTATTAATGTCTAAACAACCTAAGTTATTCAACTCTCGTTGGTAATCAAGTGAATAAACAAGCACAAAGTTCAAATTCTATGGTTCAAAAAAACTCGGTAAAATCACTCATGTGAGTATCAAGATTTTGCTCATCCAGATTATTCAAGAAAATTCAACAACAATTTCGGTTATTGAATCATTCCTAAATGACAATATCTAGATGGTCAATCAAGAAATAATCATTAAATAACAATCTAAATGAAGAACCCAACAAAAAGCACCAAATCTAACAACTTAACAATCAATCCATGAATCCCCTTTGAAAACCCCTAAACCCAATGAATAAACTACTCAAAACTCACCATGACAGTATGTAAACATGATAAATAGTAAGTATAAAACGTCATATATTAATAGTCAAGAGTTTAGAAGAGTAAGTAATATCGATTACAAGCGACATCTTCCCTTAGAAGCTCTTAAAATAAAACTCTCTTGCAGAAAAAAGTATGGCACAATTTCTTGCTTCATAGGTCAGTTCTATCTCTAAAATATCTAAAATTTGTGGCTCTCCCTTCACAAAAGGCTAAAAACAGGTATTTATAATATTATGTCAAGAAAAGACAGTTTTGGTTAAGTTGAGATCGAGAATAGGCTAGCACCGGTTTAGGGGTGCTTTTTGGTCCAGAACTGTGCGAAAATTTCTGTCAACTGGTCTGGGAGATTGGTGGCACCATTTGGTGTATGATTTTTATCAAAACCCGGTCACAACTCATTTTTGTACACATTTTAGCTTCAGATCAGACATATTAGTTTCCACTAAAATGCTTGTAACTTTTGATCTAGAGATCCAATTGCCTTGAAACCAACTTCATTTGAAACCTAACTCTAAATTTTAGTTGCTTTCCAAATGATATTAAAATCCATTGATGGAAAGACCTCCTTCTTGGATGATGTTTTTGATGCATAGAACCTGTCCAAAAACTGATTTTGCTCTAAATGAGTCAATATTGCTCCAAAATATATTTTACGACCTGAAATGACTCTTAGCACTAAAAATACAAGAAAACTATCATTTCTTATGAAGATTTGCACAAAAAAAAGAAAAGCTATAAGACAATCATGTAAAATATAATATTATTACGTTCTCTGTTACATGGGTGTGAATTATTAAACAGAGGAAACAAGTGAACATTAGAAATAGAGAGGATTCTTAACTGGGGAACCACTACTAGTTGCTCAGTTTTCCTCCACGTCCTCCTATGCTTCAACAACCAGTAAACCCGAAGCTCAAAGTCTCATGGCCGATTGATAATAGCACAAACCAATGGGTTGAAGAAAAAAATCAAAGATGTGATTGCGTCTGAGGATCGTTATCTTATTCAAAAAGTAGTCTTGCCACACTATCAGTGTCAGGACTTGATCATTTGGAGCGTGAATACGAATGGCGTATACTCCGTCAAGTCTGGATATTGGGTTGCATCTAACAAGGATCAAGATGATGAAGAACCAATGCCGCCACTTTCAACTGCTCTGGACATTGCATTGTTGATATGGAAAATGAACGTTGCACCTAATCTTAAGCATTTTTTGTGAAAGCTAGGATCACACACTATTGTTATCGCTGCAGACCTTATACATCGACACATGATGGTGAATAAACGGTGTTGTAAATGTTGTGTGTTTGAGGAAAAAGAGGATCATGTCTTCTTTACATGTGAATATGCAAAGACGGTGTAGAGAAGATCTGGTATACCAAGGGATGTACTCTTCAATGTACATGTTCCCATCTAAGACAAATTACAACATCTTTTCGAATCAATCAAGACCCGCGTTTGAATAACTTACTACGAGTTTCTATGGAGGTTGTGGAAGGCGCGGAACAGTTTGTTGTTCATCAAAATAACCATATCAATAGATGATACAATCAATAGAGGAGTGGAGGACGCGAGAGAATGGGTTGTTGCCAACTTTATAGCTACGATACATAATGAAGATAGTCAGAGATATCCACAACAATTCATACGAAAGGCACATGGGTTAAACTAGATCAAGGTTGGGTCAAATGTAATTATGATTGATCACATCATTTGAGTGATCAAAACTCGGATATCGGGTGGATACTACGTAATGATGCTAGAGTGTTTTTAGAAAGTGGCATGGGTCAATTCCAAAGGCGATTTATGGTAGAAGAGGCAGAATGTTCGACATTTCTTTGGGAAATACAATGCGTCTGGTCATATGGTTATCGGTACGTCGAGATTGAAAGGGAAAATCTTAATATGGTTCAAGCGATCAGCGCTATGCAAATGAACTATCGGTTGGACCACCAAATAAATAAGTTTCATGATTGGAAACGATGCTTTATCAAGCTGCTTAACTAGAAAAAGAGGTGAATGTATGCACGAATAGTTTAGCTAGAAAGTTATATGTAAACAATGACCATGTTTGAATAAAATAAATGATAATTGTTGGAAAAAATTAGAATGTAAAACCATAATTATTTACGTAAATAAAAAAATAAAAAGAGTAAAAAAGAGAAATATATTTCTTTAACAAAAAAAAGAGAAATATATTTTGAGCTTAACCTAACCATCGACTAGTTGGATTTATGATGTAAACATAGAACGATCAATGTATGAGACAAGTCAAATTGCGGGAAGGAAAAAAACAATATCATTTATCATTCCAACAAACAATTTGAATATTAGTATGGAAAAATAGCCGATAACGACATAATTTTTCGCTTTAATTGCTTTGAAAACATTGATAAAAAAAATGTACAAAAAAATTTTCAGTCATATAATAAACAAAATAGAAAAAAGAAGAAAAAAATACATCAGGGTATTATGGATGAAGAAGTATTATGGCGGAAAAATCTCCTTTTACATCGGGCTTTCGCCAAACCATAGGCTCGGGCATGGAAACCAGGGTATGGAGTGAACCCTAGATGTCGGATATTCTGGCTCGCCCTCCGATGGGTGTTGGGGTGGAAAGAGACCCTCATTTGTATTTTAACGCTCTAATTGATCTTGAGACGAAAAATGGAAGGAATATCGGCTTCAAGAATTATTTTCTCAGAAAGATATCTCCTGTATCCATGAGATTCGCCTCACAAAATACTTTACAAGGGCGGATATATACCTCGTCTAGAAACAATATCGTCCGTTCTGGATACTAGGTCCCGAGAGAACTCTCTCGTCCTGCTTGTGACCACCGTGTTCAGGGATCATCGGTGCCAGCCTTAGCAGCACAAGCTTGGAAGATTAAAACTACACGAAAGCTAAAACACTTCGTGTATACATGCCAAAGATTGGCGTACTGACACATAGGTATAGAGAAACATTGTCCCATTTGTGGAGCGGAGGAAGAAACGATAAATCAACTACTCTTTGAATGTCCTCTAGTCAAGCCTGGACTCTAGCCCCAATTCCCTCGGCTCCATCAGTCTTTCTTGGACTTTCAGTATTTATCAACTTTGAATACCTTTTCAGGGATGCAAAGCTTAATGGAGTCAATGAGGAGAACATGCGTGCCTTCCCATGGATCTTGTGATTTAAGAATTATTTTCTCAGAAAGATATCCCCTGTATCCATGGAAGGAAGATCGGCTTCAAGAATTATTTTCTCAGAAAGATATCTTCCGTATCCATGGGATTCGCCCCCACAAAAAACTTTACGAGGGCGGATATATACCTCGTCTAGAAACTTTATCGTCCGTTTTCGATATTGGGTCCCGAGAGAACTCTCTCATCCTGCTTGTGACCATCCTGTTCAGGGACCATCGATGTCAGCCCTTGTGACACAAGCTTGGAAGATTAAAGCAACACGAAAGCTAAAAGACTTCGTGTATACATGCCAAAGATTTGCGTACCGACACATAGGTACAGAGAAACATTGTCCCATTTGTGGAGCGGAGGAAGAATCGATAAATCATCTACTCTTTGAATGTCCTCCAGTTAGGCCTAGACTCTAGCCCCAATTCCCTCGGCTCCATCGGTCTTTCCTGGACTTTCAGTATTTAGCAACTTTGAATACCTTTTCAGGGATGCGAAGCTTAATGGAGTCAATGAGGAGAAAATGCGTGCCTTCCCATGGATCTTGTGGTTTATATGGAAGGCTAGAAATAGAGTGGTTTTCGAGAATGTGCGAGAATTGGCACAGGATATAGTTGCGCACGCCACTCAAGAAGCAAAATTGTTGTTTCATGCAAATCAACCTGAGGAAGACCCAGGGGACAGTGGGTTGATAACCACAAATAACATTGGACTCCATATGGATGTGGTATGCAAAGTTGATGGATCTTGGAGTGCATTGGCACAATTTAGTGGATACGGGTGGGCAATCTATGAGGGTGATTCCCTTCGACAGTTTGGATCTTGCGGTGCACAAGCGAACCTAGCGCCCCTTCATGCTGAGTTAGATGCACTTATGTTGGCAATGGAGTGCGTAGCCTTTGTGTCCCTCACGAACATCCCTTTTGCAACGGACTGCACTCAACTTATTGCTATGATCACTAATCCGATAGATTGGCCGACTTTCGCTGCAGAATTAGAAGACCTCAAAGCCCTTCAAGTTAATTTTTCATTGTTTAGTGTCTTTTATATTCTCCGTAATCAGAATGTCCACGCCGATTCTCTTGCAAAGAGTGCTAGGTTGTGTGGCGATTCATTTTTCTATGTAAGCAAACAGTTTTTTTTGGATCTTCTCTATCTGAAGGTCTTTTACCGAATATTTAATATAATGGATTTGGTTGAAAAAAAAAAGAAGAAAACATCAAAGTCGACGACTACTTTGTATCTTTAATCTAATCCTTAAGAGACGACCGTTCAACGCGTCTGACATTGGAGGCCATCTCTGCAACTTCATTGGAATAATCCAAACCCAGAAAAACCTCTCAAACAATTACTTATTCATCCATGGAGATGGCTTCAAAACCCAGAAAGCTGCTTCCTTTATTGATGATTATCTTCTTCCTCAGCTATTCTCCTTCCATGGCTGCAGATGAAGACGACATAAGATGCTTACGGGGAATCAAATCCTCTCTGACCGATCCTAAAGACGCCCTGAGATCATGGAACTTCGCAAACTCTACGGTCGGATTCCTCTGTAACTTCGTGGGGGTGTCTTGTTGGAACAGTCAAGAGAATAGGGTTATCAATCTAGAGCTTCGAGACATGGGTTTATCTGGTGGGATTCCAGAGTCTCTCCAGTTCTGTGGGAGCTTACAGAAACTGGATCTCTCTAGCAATCGTTTGTCTGGTAACATCCCTCCAAAGCTGTGTGATTGGTTGCCCTTTTTGGTGTCTCTTGATCTGTCGAACAATGAATTGAACGGTGAGATTCCTCCTGATTTAGCAAAGTGTAGCTTCGTCAACTCTTTGGTTCTGTCTGATAATCGATTATCTGGTCAAATCCCAGCTCAGTTCTCGGCTTTGGGTAGATTAGGGAAGTTCTCTGTGTCTAACAATGATCTCACAGGTCGCATTCCTTCTTTCTTTAATTCACCCAACTATTCCTCTGAAGATTTCAATGGAAATAAAGGTCTCTGTGGTCGTCCTTTATCTTTGAGCTGTGGAGGATTAAGTAAGAAGAATCTTGCGATTATTATTGCAGCTGGTGTCTTTGGTGCTGCTGCATCCATGTTGTTGGCTTTTGGGATTTGGTGGTCTTACCATTTGAAGTGGACAAGAAGAAGAAGAAGCTGTTTAACCATAGGAGGAGAAGGAGGAGTTAGTATTTTGGCAAAGACACTTCGCAGCCATAAGCTTGCTCAGGTTTCTTTGTTTCAAAAGCCTTTGGTTAAGGTCAAACTTGGTGATTTGATGGCTGCAACTAATAATTTCAGCTCCGAGAACATTATTGTTTCAACTAGGACAGGAACAACGTATAAAGCCCTTCTTCCGGATGGCTCCGCACTTGCAGTCAAGCATTTGAGCACCTGTAAGCTCGGGGAGAGAGAGTTTCAGTATGAGATGAATCAATTGTGGGAGCTTCGTCACCCTAACTTGGCGCCGCTTCTTGGATTCTGCGTCGTGGAAGAAGAAAAGCTTCTTGTTTACAAGTACATGTCTAACGGGACGCTGCACAGGTTGCTGGATTCAAATGCGGTTGAATTGGATTGGCCGACTCGTTTTAGGATTGGTTTAGGTGCTGCAAGGGGTTTGGCTTGGCTTCACCATGGATACCACCCTCCAATACTTCACCAAAACATTTGCTCAAGTGTAATTCTTATTGACGAGGATTTCGATGCACGTATTATAGATTCCGGGCTGGCAAGGCTTATGGTTCCCGCAGATAATAACGACAACAGTTTCATGACTGGGGATTTAGGAGAGTTTGGTTACGTAGCTCCTGAGTATTCTACCACAATGCCAGCCTCGCTAAAAGGCGATGTGTATGGACTCGGAGTTGTCCTCTTGGAGTTGGTGACAGGACTAAAAGCTCTTGGAGGCCAAGGTTTCAAAGGGAATTTGGTTGATCGGGTGAAACAGCTTGAAAGCTCGGGAAGAATCGCTGATGCATTCGCTCAAGACATTCGAGGGAAAGGGCATGACGAAGATATCTTGAAATTTGTTGAGGTTGCTTGTAACTGTGTGACTTCAAGGCCGAAAGAGAGATGGTCAATGTTTCAGGCATACCAGTCATTGAGAGCTATTGCCGAGAAACAAGGTTACTCGTTCACAGAACGAGATGATGATTTCCCTTTGCTTTTCGGCACACAAGAGAATGAATAAAACAGTGTGAAGTGAAACACTTTTGGAGGGATTACTGTGTACTACTTTCTACTTGCAAATTTTCTGATTTCTGTAATTTAAAAGAAGCATTGTTTCGTATAAGTGACTTCTTTTTGTAGAGACTATGCTTCTTGAGAAGTGTATATGTTATGTATAATTCTTTTCTGTAATAGTGTTTTTAAGTCGTGTTATGTTTCTTTAGTGTTTATAACTGATCAAAAACTAGTTTCAGTAGTCAAAACTGCTAAATATCTTTTAAACATGGCTGTTTTCTCTGCAAGACAAAACCAAACAATTTTCACTGTTGTTTTCTTTTTAAGAGCAAAAAGAAAAGCGCAAAACTGGAATTTGTGCCCCATGCAGAACAGGGTAAGGAGAAGGGGTTTTCCTTAGCAGAATCTTATTTAAGGGTCTGCTTCTAGATACAGTAAAAATCAAACCCCAGAATAAGAAGCTATAGAATACAAGAAATGAGAGAGATGCTAACCCCTTTTGTAAGATGCTATCAAACACACTGAAAGATTTAAGATTCCTTAAGTTCAGAAGAACCCCAAAATGAAAATAGATGCCATTCTAAAGTTGTATAATGGACAAAGCTTTTAGGCAAAGCAAATGTCATGGAGTCTTAGTTTGTAGTAGTGGAGAAATATTACAAGGCATGCATTATATGACAACAACGTGACCTCTCATTACAGGCATATAAGCAAAGATAAAGAATGTCATGTTTGTGGCATAGATGAAAAATCTATAAACTACATGTTGTTTGAATGTCCTCCAGCAAGACAAGTGTGGGCATTAGCGTATATTCCCTCATCTCCATCCATGTTCCCTCAACCTTCTCTATATTAAAATTTTTTGTACCTTTTCTGGGAGGCGAAGAAACTTGGAACAAATGAGGCAGCTCTACATGCTTTCCCTTGGACTTTATGGTTTTGTCTGGAAAGCAAGAAACCGCCTTGTTTTCGACAACTTTCGGGAACAAGCACAAAGTATTCTAGATTACGCCACACAAGAAGCAAACTTCTGGAGCAAGGCGAGCGAAGGTACACCAGAAGTGGACTAACAATCACCTGATGAAATCGAGACCCCTGAGGCTAATCCCGTGACCTCTTGGGCTGAAGAAGCGCATGTTTTCCAAGTTGATGGCTCTTGGAGTGCTGATGCTGCCTTTAGTGGTTATGGATGGACATACTCTATTGGAAGACGAAGATATCGATGTGCACATGCCAATCTATCTCTCCTCCATGCAGAGTTGGAAGCACTGATATGGGCTATGGAATGTATGATCGCATTCTCTACGGTAGAGACTGCCTTTGCAACGGATTGTATGCAGTTGATCTCGATGGTATCTAACCCAGAGGACTAACACGTTTTGGCGTCAGAACTGGAAGATTTTCAATCTTTAAGAAGTGTTTTCCCTTCGTTTCATATCTTTTATATTCCTAGAAATTTGAACTTTATTGTGGACAATCTTGCCAAAACGGCAAGGTTAAAAAATGTAGTTGCTACCCATGTAAGAACCACGGTTTCCTCGACGGTCCGAACACTTTGAGGAATTTGCGCAGTCAACACAAGATGTAAGAACCACGGTTTCCTAGAAATTTGTGCAGTCAACACAAGTTGCTACCCATGTAAGAACCACGGTTTCCTAGAAATTTGCGTAGTCAACACAAGATGGGAAATATTTTTAAGCAATGGGGAATAAAAATGCCGATTGCAAATAGTTGAGGAATAAAATGAGGGTTTTCCAAAGACATGAGCCAATAATAATTAGTAATACAAAAACCTACAAAGCCCTAAACAGTCTTAATATCTGCCTCAATCTTCTCGACACTTTCATTTTCTCAATCTTCAGACACAATGTCCTTCAAAGAAAAAGAGAGCAAGACTTCATCTTCAAAAATGCTCAGAGGAATAAGAAACTTCACTTTGGAAAAGAGAGCAAGACTTCACAAGCTAGGATGTGTTTGAATCTGACGTGACACGGAATTGAGAGGTCGCGTTGGTCACTGTGTCTGAAACGGTAGGAAAAATAAAACCACAAACGAAGGGATCCCCACATGAGATAAACATTACGGTTCGAAAAAAATTACATCTAACAGAAAAGTTTGCATACCTTAGACATCTTATATATCAGAGTTATTATCATATTCTTGGTGGCTGTCTCGAAGTTTCTGCTTTCCTGAAGATAAAGATTTTGAAACAAAAGCTCAGTCACCTTGAGTTCTTTCTGCAGTAGAACTTTATCTAAAGTAGTCAAGTTCTTAACAAGTGCCTTTAACTCTCTTAAGGCATCGAAGTAAGAGAAAAGAAGAAGCATTCTTCTTTTTTACTAAAACATGATCTACTTTCAACAAATTACTTCTTTAATGGGGCAAAATGTATTGTGACACATAAGAGAAGGAAAGAACAAGAATTCTTGCTAATAATCTTTTTCAAAACCAGTGAATATTGAATTGAGCAAAAACAAATACAAAAAATTTAATACGAAAGTCGCAAATGGCATCCTGATCTCTAAAAGCAAACTCAAAGAAGTGAATGAAGAATGATGGAAATTTGAGAGAAGATAAGACCTGTTGTGAATAGGATCAGGTCCATTAGGAACTTTTCGCTTGCTCGCATGAAACAGATTCACATCCTTACCACTAAACCGCAAAGTCATGAGCTTTTCGGTTGATGGAACACTTGGTTCAGAGTTTGCTAAGATACCGACAAGAAGAAAAACAATAACACCCAAAGACACAACAGCTCTAACCAAAGCTCTAATGCCATTTCCACCCATGCTGCTGCAACTTAGGTCCCTACAGCTCCCAGTTTAACATGAACAACTGACCAACCAAACCCATGATGTTGGTGAAGTGACTGTCACATAAATAGAGAGAGATCCTTTGGACAGAAGAATCTAAAAAAAGGGGGAAGCCAAAAAAACAAACATTTCGGATGTGTTTCTTTACCTTGAAGGACAAATCCGTGATTGGCCTTATTTAAAGATGAGGCACATAAAGCAACAGTATACGTACGTAGGTGAGAGAGGAAAGCAAAAGAAGAGAAAGTTATGAAAACCATATCTTTATGTAACATAATGGGCCCATTGAGTATACCTTTTTTCTTTGCTTTGATATGTGAATTCTCATGCAGCAAACCATTGGGGTCCTCACAAGCTCCCCTTAACTACATATATTTTAAATCGTTTGGATATAAAAGCAGAGGACAGTGTACCTTTTCTGACCGAGCTTTAGCAAGCCACTATCTTAAATCCCTTGGATTTTTAATTACGCAATCTGCAATTTTCTTCTTTGTTAAGTATTCCCTCTATAACAAAAGCCAATTAGCAGCAAAGAAATGTATAATTCTTCTGACGAACTCTTACTAAACATCGCATCAAAGGAAATGGTATAGAGATATGTGTACAAATTTTATATTATCATCTAAAACAAACGGATTTAAAAACATATCCAAACTGGAAATAAAAGAACCCATATCTAGTTGACAGCTTGAGAAGATTGAACCAGTTTATTTCCATAGCACAAGCAAACTTCCTTTTGGCTTTCGTAGGAATGAAAGAGAAACTTACCTTGTACATAGTAAAGCCAAAGTTTAAACAGACCTGGCCCCACAATTTTCTTACTGATCTTACACATTTTCAGGATAGTGTTGATTCTCATAGTGATTGTTTGAACAAAGGCATCCCAATACTGCCTTCTAGAGATTCCAATTTACCTGCTTCATTGAAGAGTTAATTACAAAAGTAGATTAAATTAGAAAGACGGAAAGAAGGATTCACCTCATACCTCAACCTCAGTTAAACACACTTTTGTAGAGGTTTTCTGTAATGCCCCGTTCCGATGGAACCGGAAATGCCAAACTAGTACAACCAAAACCGGTTCAAATTCACCAATTTGCTCATTAGTTAACTCTTCTAACCAACACCTGCATAAAATAAAAAGAGAAAGAGAGCAAAAAGAGAGGATGAATGACTTTTCAAATAAGCCACTCAGCGAGGACGAACCCGACTTCGCCTCACCCGATACCCGCTTAAACCCGAAAGTCCATACTTAATCCTAAACTCCAAATAAGACACACCTATCGTGTCTGACAAGCAACCCTAACAAGTTGAAATCTCTCTCTTTTTCTTTAAAACATCCTAACCTACTAAGACACTCTAACAAAACCCTTTCCCGAACTTTTGTTTTTCTAGTGCGTCTCACCAAGCAAATGACATCTCACCTCATGCCCTCATCACATACCACGACCCTCATGGCGGTGACAAGCCCGACCCAGTCACATAGGCCAGTCCCTCACAATTTCCTGTTCCACTGCCCGCAACCTAATACTTCATCTCGGGGTTGGCAATTCGTGCAACATCGCCAGGGCTCGACCTCCTCCCACAACTTGTCGGGGGAAAACAACAATAACTACTCAGAAAGCATCTCACCTTCCCATGCATAATATGTGAAAGCTCAGCCAGTGTAGCACCCCTTCTCTCTGGTCCCTCCGCCTAGACATGGCGCGAAGGTCCTACTTCTCACCAGTTCCCCAGGGTCCTAAGCCCCAGGGCGGGGTGCATCACACCCGAAAAATTGGATAGGCGACTATCAATCAGAGAATCCACGTCGTAAATTACCTAAAATTAAGACTCAGTCTTCCGTAATTCTCAACCAATTCCGGTTTAACCTATATTCCATTTATTAACTTAGGTGATCACTTCAGGTGCTATCCAAGGCTTGACTTAGCGACTCAACAAGCTATCACACTTAGGCGTATAAGACTTTATGTCTTTAACGATGCATAATACATAATTCTTAATCGTGCTGAGACTTATAACTCGAGAATGGTCGGATTAACCCAAGACTAATAAAATGAATACCAAGATAAACGAAACTGAGAACCTCCTCACCTTGGCCACATGGTACATACACATCCAGAATGGTTGACTGACGATCCTCCTATTGAGCTTTTACCCCACGATGATCCTCCGTCATCCTTCCTATCCCATGCTGATCCTCTTTCTGGAAAAAGAACCTAGAACAATAACCCGGTTAGACATTTTCCCGGAACCTGCTAGAAATGGAAACTTTCCATATATGGAAACCTGCAATAAATGGAACTTTCCCAAAAAGAAAACCTGCCCCAAAAGGAAAGTTGCCAAAAAAGAAAAATCTATCCAAAAAGAAAACTTTCCTAAAATGGAAACTTTCCAAATATGGAAACCTACCATATTTGGAAACTACGAAAAAAGAAAACCCGAGCTAGAGACAAAATCGTAATTTCACTTACCAAAGGAAACCGCATTCTCGGGAACGTCTCCGACCTCTACGACTCTCCAGAACCTCGAACTTTAGGCCCCTCAGCTCTCTTCTTGACGCTAACAACTTGCTGCATCAACTTCCATTTACCAGTGGGTTTATATGAGTCCCTAAATTGATCCCACAAAGTATTAGCTCCAGAACACACCTCTAAGATAGTCAAACACACTTTAAACTCAAACAACATATATGAGGAAAACTGACAGATTCTCAGGCGCTCATAAATAATGTAATAACTCTAAAATTAACCGTTAATTCTATGATCCGAACGGTCAGAGTGTAGCCATAGACGATCTCTAGCGGTGGGCTCTGGTTTGACTTTGATCGGAGATTATTTGAACAATGAAATGCCTTCCACACTCAGACTGGTTAGGTCCTCGATCTGATTTCATGGTCCTCGGTAAAACGATCATAACTTTTAGAATATTGCATGAAATAAAGTTATGTAAAATGGAGAATGTCTCTCTTGGGATCGAAAGCTCTTTATTTTGTTGGCCGATATCGTGCTTTCTCCCAAAACATATCGAGTTTGTCCTTTGTAGAGACTGCACAGGCTTCTTCTTCTTCCTTCTTTTCTCTCTTCTCTCCATTTCTTTTGCTCGACATTTCTCTATCTCTAGGCTCTGGTCAACGGCTGGGATATAAAATGGAAGAAAAAGATTTAGTTGTTTAGGTTTTAGGAGAGTTTAAATAGGGAATTTAGGGTTGGTTTAGGAAAAACTGGTTTAGGAGAAAATCTGGTTAAACTTGAATTGAACTGGAACAAGATTTTGAATTGGTTTTGTTGGATTTTAAAATGGCTTGGGAAAAAGAAACGGGTTATTACAATCTCCCCTCCTTACATAGAATTTGTCCCGAATTCTGAGGATTGTAACACCTTGAGCTATGGACGGCTGATATGTCTGCACATAAGTCTAGTCGAATGTGACAACACATAGACTCAATTTTCCTTGGACCATTATAGACTCCAGATCTCAGCTCTTTCCCGCTTAGTTTCCGACCAAGCTCCGAAGTGTCCTCCTTCGGGGAGTTGATGGTCGTTCATTTTCTTATGCATTTGTGATGTCCTCGCTCTTCCGTCTTTGTTCTAGGGAGAATCTGTCCTTTAATCTCAACAACAGTCACTTGGATTTACCTTTAATGCTAAAGTATGATCTTATGCCTTCCACAAATTTCTATTATCGCTCTGCTAGTTTTCCCCAATGTCCTTTACCTAGGTTCCTTCTAGACAGTGCTTGTTGTACCCCACTCCTTAACATCATTCAAAAGTCTAGGTTCCCTGATAATTAGTATAGAATCCAGAACCTCGAAAATGGAGAGGATTTAAATTAGTGTTTTCGAGTTCTAGACGTTTCTTGATTCTATCCTCTAAATAAATCGATTTTTTCTATGATGCATGATTCTCTGCGAATTTCCTACGTGCCTAACGCTTTTTCCCATTGATTTACATCCTTTTAATCAATTTTGGTTGTTGTATTTTACTTTCAAACTCACCAAACAACTCTTTTATTTTTTTTTGGCTTAAATTAATTCTGAAATTCGTAGTTTAAGATTGTATTCCTCGTGGGATCGATAACCTGAAGTACTACATCTACGCTGTGCACTTGAAGCAATAGTGTCTTTTTGGGTGAACCTTGACACGCTATCAAGCTTTCGGGCACCGACGTCGGGGACTTGATTCGTTACCTACGAAATTTTCTCTATTGATTTTAGTCTAGAACGCTTTTATTTTCAGTTTTTACTTCTTTTCCGTTTCTTTTCTTTTCAGGTTTTATGTAAAGGAGACCTTCTTTGGACGATCCATCTACAGCCAATCCTCCAATTGAAAATCATTGAACACACATTAAGGGGAAAAGAGAGATAAATATTAGTTGCTATGGTAAATCCGAACCAGAATCCTCCTCACGGACAACCACATCTTGTGGCCAATCAAACTGTTCTCATTGAACAAGAAGACGTAGCTGCTGGCAATGGACTTGCCGTCGCCCCTGCTGCAATTCTTCCACCTCATGCCAATTTACCTGCGTCTGTAGGACTTCAAGGAGTCCAATGAAACACATAAGAACCTCTTGGTGCGGCCCCCATTCCACAAAACCAACAAGGAAGAGGAAACACACCTGTTCGAGTGGATAACCCACAACAAATTCCACCTGATAATTTAGTTGAATTGTAAAAACTCCCACAACTACTTCAAGCCTTGATTAACCAAGGTTTACCTCAGAATCAACCTCCTCAAGGACGAGCTCAACCGAATCAGCCTCGCCAACATCAAACTATTGGTGATTTCAATTCTTCTGATGCATTCTTCTTGGATAGGAATCCAATTCGTCCTTCTCAGCCTCAAAGGAATGATTTTGAGATTAAACCTCAGATCATAGCCTAGGTGAAGCAAAATCAATTCCATGGACTTTCCACATAACATCCATTTGTCCATATCAACACATTTGAAGAGATATGCAATACTACGACTACAAATGGAGTTCCATCAGACTACTTTAATTGTAAGCTTTTTACATTCTCACTGAATGATAAAGCGCTTAGATGGATGAAGTCGCTTCCACCACAGTCCATCGCTACTTGGAATGAATACAAAGGTGCATTTTTTAGCAAATTCTACACTAAGCAGAGATCGAGCTCCATTCGAAGCAAAATCTCTTGCTTTCAGCAAGGACCTACATAATCCTTCTATGAAGCATTAGAAAACTTCAAGGAGTACAAAAGGGATTGCCTAAACCATGGGTTCTCTGAAGAAAATCTATGAAACATCTTCTACAATGGTATCGACCATAAGTACAAGCTTTCTCTAGACACGACCATCAATGGGAACTTTATGACTTAATTTGTGCCTGAAGCCAAGCTTTTGATCGAGAACCTAGCTTCTAGTGCCACCAATAGTGGTCCTATTTAATATAGAAACATGTGTGGATCCAACCATTTAACAGAAGCCGCGCAAATTTCAGAGTTAAAAACGATGATTTCTAAACTACTAAAAGATAGACGAGGAGTTCATGCTCTTGAGACCATTGGAGATGCTAACAAGACACCAAATATGGAGTATTTAGAAGATGGAACTGAGGAGAATGAGGAAAAAGTGAACTACATTGGTGGAAATTTCAGAAACAAGGGATACAACCAATGATACCAAAATAACTCAAATATGTCCTACCAGAACAATAATGTAGAGAACCCTCAAGATCAGTACTATCCGCCTCAAAACGCCCAACAAGGAGCTTCCTATCAGCCTAAGCAAAAACCTTTTAACAAAGGAATGTACCAAGTGAAGCAACCATTCACTTATCCTCAAGCCAATGCATCGAATCTGCAAGAGAGCAAGCTTGAGACAATACTGAAGCATATCTTTTAGGAGATGAAACAAAACCACAAAGAGGTTAATGAGAAGTTGGACTACGTCTACTCATGTCCAGAAACTTGAAGTTCAAATAACTCAAACGAGTAAAGCTGTCAATAAACCAGAAAACCCGACAAAATCCTTCTGCAAGGTCGCCAACTTAAGGGAAGGTATGGAGGCCGTGTCTACTGCTAATACACCTTTTCAAGATCTCAATTCTCAAGGGAGATTACCTTTGGGCTGTTTACCAAATGAATCTAAGAGAGCTTACAAGAGGAGGGTCAAGACTATTTCTTTCAAGAAGATCGAATGCCCAGGAAAGTTCATCATTCCTTGCTCAATAAATAAAGTTAGGATTGACGACTGCTTATGTGATATTGAAGCTAATGTGAATAAGATGTCACCAAACATGATTCTAGACTTATGACTCTCAAACTTCCAGCCATCCCAAATCTCCATCGAATATGCTAATATGTCTACATCCACACTGTATGGATTTTTGCTGGATGTTTTGCTTGAAATAGGAGGATTTCTCATGCCTACTGGCTTTCGAGTCGTCTTTACTAAAGGAGGAAAGACAAATCCACAGATACTTGGCTCCCAATTCTTAGCTACTGTTGGAGCAATTTTTGATTTCCCGAATAAAAAGATATGCTTAGCAAGAGTGAATAAGCAAGTCTATTACTCTGCTGTGAGCTACAACTCTAGACCGAATGAAGTTATTTTGGAGGGCAAGAAAGTTAGTCTAGACCCCGAAGGCAATCGTGATCTATGAAGCTATTGGAGGCACGCTTGATGATCACAAATCACTCTCTACACCACCAAATCCAGAGACTCAAAAAAACTACAATTCCTTTAGTGGAAATCGATCACGCCTAAAAAGTGAAATGAGTCGAGCTAACGACTCAAAACAAGCGCTTTATGGGAGGCAACCCACACCGTATTAATTTTTATTTTAATTTTTTAGAAGTTATTTAGATGTCTAATAGTTAGTTTTTATTTTTGCAGGATTTTATAAAATCAAGAAAAGTACAAAAAAAAATCGGACTCAAGAACAACCCTGAAAGTTGCTGTGACTAGGTGACGACTGCCAAAACATAGGAGTGCGTCATTGGTAGCTCAGGTTTTCGCCCAAGATAACAGTGCAAGCGCACCGAAGTACGTTGTAGTGGTTCGAGATCGAATCCACAGAGATCAAAGATAGCACGTAGAATTTAAGATCAAATAGCGGGCTAAAGCAAAGAAGATGTCTTGTAAAAGATGCAATAAACTGAGATAAAGAAAGCAAAGAAAGCAAGCAAGTAACAGCGGGGTTGTAAATCAATCAAAGAAGTGTTGGACATTGAGTATTCTCAGGGAAACATTTCATTGATGACTCGAATTATTGACGAGGGAACATGTTTTAAACCGTCTTTAACTCAATTACTAATATAGAACTGATCTACTCCCTTAGTATCATTTCCCTATCTATTAGAAACCTCGAGACTAACTTCTGTTGAATTTCGGATTCTAATCATGCATTCTATACAAGTTTGATAGATTCACAATTCACTTATACATTAACTTCCATTGGCTTAAGATGAATTGCTCATTTAGGATTCTTTCAAACATTTAAACAAACACTTTCCAGGCGTTAAACAACCTAAGATCATAAACTAAGTGATCAAGTTAATTTCATGCATTACGAACAATCCTAGATGAAGATCCAATTGATACTATCCCTAATCATACAATTCTATGTCAACAATTCATGAATCCCTATACGAGAACCCTAAATCCAACAAGCAAACTACTCACTCTTGATAATCGAACAAACATAGATCAGATCAGAGAGAGACATGATTGTATTGAACAGAAAATAAAGAGTAAGGTTCATAATTCTTCTCGGATTCGAAGTANCTATCCCTAATCATACAATTCTATGTCAACAATTCATGAATCCCTATACGAGAACCCTAAATCCAACAAGCAAACTACTCACTCTTGATAATCGAACAAACATAGATCAGATCAGAGAGAGACATGATTGTATTGAACAGAAAATAAAGAGTAAGGTTCATAATTCTTCTCGGATTCGAAGTACGGAAGATGATTCTTCTCCTTAGGTTACAAATCTCTCTCTTGCTCTCAAAAACTCAGAAAATAGCATATTGATACAAGAAACACAAGCTTAGGTTTTTGTTATGAAATCCGGTTCATGATAAGTTCGGTTTGATTCTTCGTAACGCAAAACGAGACAGGAATCGATCGATCTTGAGACAAGGATGTATGGATCATTGTCCATCTATTTGGATTTTTGAGCCTTCAAGAAAACTTCCTTTGATGCTTGAAATCCACCCAAAATGCAATCTTTTTGCACATCCAAGATCGATTCCTGTAAAAACACTAAAGAACACAAATTCGCGCCAAAGAGATCCGAATACATACTAAAAACCATAAATCTCGAGTAAAAATCGTAATAAAAACCACTAAAATACTAACACATCAAATCTCCCAAACTTGAATCTTTGCTTGTCCTCAACTAAAGGAAACAAAGACTAAGCCTACATGAAAAGAAATTTGAAAACCAAATGGACCTTATGCTATCAGAAAACCTTACTCTGCACTACTTTCGCTAACCATATAGACTTAGAATAGTTATAACATTCTCCCCAATAATCGCTGCATGACCTCCCAAGCTCATCCATTCTCTAAAATATGAACATGCAAACTCAACTTCCATATTAATAACTCTCTACATTCATTCAAGATAGGCGTGAAACTTTTTCACCGAAGAACTCGTAATCAGGAAATTAGGGTAGGTATTCAAGGCTTTTAGTGGTAACACTTAGAGTGTTTCGGGTATCAAAAACTACATCAGGATGCAAGACATTATGCAAATTTGAGGAGATAAAAATTATATTGATATCCATGTCCCCTAACTACCCAAGTACAAACCACCAATCAGAAAATAAACCAAATATGTGCATTCTTCAGGGTGAATCTAATCAACATAATTATATGTAAATGATAATTTCTAAAACAAATATACAAAAAGTTTAATTAATTTTTCGTTTTTTTAGAACGAAAATCTGGTTCAAATAAGCATATCAATGACGTTTTTAAACTCTAAATTATTCATACAACATAAAGAAATGCAACATATCCATCTAAACCACCTAAACACCCAACACCGAGAAATCAGACGCTCAGGACCGTGTCTAAACCACCTAAAATGTTCAATCCTACCTATGCAATTAGAAGGATTATGTCTACCCTATTCTCTCTATTGTTTTTACACATGTGTGCATATAAGATGAAAAAGAAATGCATGGAGATTCAAGGAGATAACGTAAGGGTGTGGTGCCAAACTAAAGATGAGTCTGGTCACTCAAGATTACCGAAAAGAATGGTAGAAAAATGGGGATGTAATCCTGAATGATGGGTTTAATTCTTGATTTCAAGTTCCTGGATCAAAGCAATTAAGTTCATTAGTAGACCAAATAAAATAGAGTTAATAACATTTCAGACAAAAGTCTGAGTTTCAAAGATTTCTGGTGGGAAGTTTGGTCATAAGCTATTCCGGTTTGCCTACGTTAAAAGTCCAAATGAAATGGTCAACGAGAATATAAATAAATGCAATGCGCAGAGATAATAGTTTGAAATTATCATGTAACATAAACAATCCAATAACTGACTCAATAAAAACATCAAAATGACTTAAACAACACCAAAAGAAGAAGAAAATCATAAGTAACCTCCCCTAGACTTATCTCACACCATCTCGGTGCGAAACAAATCCAAGGAAAGGGTAAGTAGCAAATAAAAAGAAAAATAACAATCCAAATAAAAAGAAAAAGAAAACAGAAACGAAAAGAAAAGGAAAGAGAACTATTGAGTTGCTCTGGAAGTGCTAGGCCTCTGTCTACCTGCATCTCTAGAGGCGTAGTCTGCTCTCCTCTTGGAGCGCTACTCGCTCCGTCTGGCCTTCTCTTGCGGAAGAGCCGCACAAGTCTCCTCCTCATCAGAGTCCTCACTCTCAGTCTCCTCGTCATCATCATCTACAACAGCTGCAGAAACAGGTGGTGGTCTGCGCCTAATAACATCCTCACGAACAGACTTGCTAGGAGAACAAGAAAGTAACCTCCCTATCCTGGAGAGTCCTCTAGCGAAACGCATCATGAGAGAGCTCGTCCTCTGATGACTTTGAATGGTCCAAGCTCTGAACTCCGCTGCAGTAGCAGAAGGACGCAGTGGTGGGTCTAGCTCATAGGCACTAAAATCCTCCGGAAACAGCTCTACAATCTCAAGATCAGTGGGTGCGGCAGGTGGAGGCATATAAGCCTCATAATCAGTATCATCAGCAACACGGTCCCCATCAGGACCTGAAGAACCCTTATTGAAAGAAGATGGATAGGGACAAAGACGCTCCACAGGAGGTAGAAACTCAACTCCCGATGAATCAGCTATATATGTCAAATCCGGGCATGGCAGCTCGATGTAGAGAGACCTCTGCTGGCGGTCCTGGAAGTGATAGATGAACGGTCTCGAGCTGTCTAGAGAATGCTTCTAGGGGGAAGCTAGAATGGCGCAGTCAATGAGATCCTTCCCATCGAGGTAAGAAAAAAGAGGTTGCTGGCCGTGATGTACCCCCACTTGCTTGGGGAGCTTGAACTCCACTCTCTGATGACCACTGAAGTCGAACCTGACGAAACGCAGAAGTCGGGTAATGAGATCACCCGCGGCAAAAGACTTCTTCTCAGAAGCCACCACCTTGAAGAAGGCGAACTTGTCAGCAACCACTGCAGCCATGTTTAGATCTATAGCCTCAATAGAACGAATTTGAAGCGCCAATTCCCATGTATGTCCAACGCTGATAAAAAGAAGACCCAAATACGCGATAGGGGAAGGATAGGACTGCGAATACGCGATTGATTCGCGCTCCGAGAGAAAAATTGCCCAGCAGCAATAAAGTCCTAGAACTCACTGGATCTCGGCAAAGTTGGTACCCAAGTACCTCAACCCTGCGCAAAACCAAAAACTCTAGCCAAGTCCATGAGGGAGATAGAATAAAACTGACCTTGCACAATGAAGGAGTATGTGCCTTGGTCAACCACCGGGTTGTCCAAATCCGCATAGAAACAACATGAAGAGGCCATAAACTCCCGACACAGCTCGGGGTAGACAAGCTCTTGAAGCTCCAGCAAGCCTCGGAGGCCTATCCTGTCAAAAAGAGCATAGAAGTCCCGCCTAATACCAAATGCTTCCAGGAGATCGTTATCAGCGAGTCTAGTCATCGGGAACGTGATGTGTCCCATGTCGTGCAGAAACTGCGGGTAATATTGGTCCCACTTCTGAGTAATGGGATGGTTGGCAGGATGTGTGAGATCGCTCCTCTTGAACCGACGGTGTAGAAGGGAGCTTGATGGATCCCGCGTCTTCGAAACCTCCCCTATCTTTTGTCTACCTATAACCTACGAAGATAAACTCTTGGAAACCAGATTAGTATCCGAATCAAAACGACACAAACACAAAAATCAATCACTCTAGATATGAAGAGCACATAGATATGAAGCACATAGATATGAGGAGCATGCATCAAATCATTCATCAAAGCAAGAACAACATCAAATATGTCCAATTTCGTTTGCATTTCAAATCCAAGTGAAAATGATCAATTCATCGCAACCAATCATCAAAACATGTTGTAATTAAATATAGAGATGCCACAAAAGAATAAAATCATTAATACCAAAGGCAAATCATGAAGAAACATGCATCCTCGCAAAAATCTGGCGTACGAAACGCGAAATCACAAAATCACCAAGTTCAATCCTTATAACGCTAAATCAAGGTGTAATCCTACTTCTAAACATCTTAGAACACGTGCATAAGATCATTGAAGCACCAAAAATTGATCAAAATTCAAGAAACCAAAAGTTCCCAAATTTTTCCGAAAAAGCTGCCAGTAGAGATTGCAGACACATACCTCCGATTTTGCGAAATCTGATCGGATAGAAAGATAGTGCACGAAATTATCTTGAATTTAGACTCAAAAACGACTCAGAGCCGTGAAGAATTGAAGAAAACCGAAATTTAGGGTGAGTTTTTCGTTTTGGGTGAAAGGAAATTATGAGCACTTACCTGTTTGAAGTCACGATATAAGCTGTGTAATCGGGTCAAGGATCGATCGATCTTGGGACAAGGATCGATCTATCCTTGTCCCTTTATTTTGGCATGAAATAAGACAAAGATCAATCGATCCAGGGACAGGGATCGATCGATCATTGTCCGTCTGTCTAGGTGGTTCTGTTTTATACAACATGAAAGCTAAAAACACAGAAAACGTTAAAAGCACCAAAAATAAAAACAAAAAGACGAAGAACACTATGAAACTAGCTAAAAATGAAAAAGAAAACTACCTAGTGGGTTTCCTCCCACTCAGCGCTTGTTTAAAGTCTCGAGCCTGACTGTAATGCGATCAGACGGCAGGTAGATCCGTTAAAATAAATCGCATTATTTCTTCGGATGGCTCGTCTGCAATATATGGCTTAAGTCTCTGACCATTCAAAGTGAATTTTCTCCCATTGTCATCAAGAACAACAACTCTATATGGTTGGACCTCAGCAATCAGAAATAGTCCCGACCAACGCTTTGGGCTTTCTTGGAAACAATCGCAAACGTGAGTTAAACAAAAGTACCTGATCTCCTGCAGCGAAATGACGTGGAATGATCCTCCTATCATTGAATACTTTTGTCATTTCTTTGTAGATTCTTGTGTTCTCGTAAGCATTCAGGCGTATCTCGTCAAGTTCATTGAGTTAAATCATCCGCTTCTCAGTTGCAGGCTGGATTTCGAAGTTCATCAACTTTGTAGCCCAAAGTTTCTGGTACTCGAGTTCAACAGGAAAATGACATGCCTTCCCATACACCAAATGAAACGGTGTAGTGCCTAGTGGTGTCTTATAGGCAGTGCGATATGCCCATAACGCATCATCTAGCTTCATAGCGCATACTTTTCGCATTTTTCCTACTGTCATTTCCAGGATTCCCTTGATTTCCCTGTTGGAAATCTCAACTTGTCCACTTGTTTAAGGATGATAAGGCGTGGCTACCTTGTGTCTAACTCCATGCTTTTTCAGCAAATTCTCAAACAACTTGTTGATAAAATTGGATCCTCCATCACTTATTACAACTCTTGGCACACCAAAGCGAGGGAAAATAACATATTTGAACATCTTCGGGACCACTTTGGCGTCATTAAAGGGGCTGGCCAGCGCCTCAACACACTTAGACACATAATCAACTGCAACCAAAATGTATTGATTTCCATAACAAGATTGGAAAGGTCCCATAAAATCAATATCCCATACATCAAAAACCTCTACTTCCAAGATCAAGTTCAGAGGCATCTCATTCCTCTTACTGATGTTGCCTTTTCTTCGACAAGCATCACACTTAGAGACGTAATCATGGGTGTCCTTGAAGAGTGTTCGCCACCAAAAACCTGCTTGCAATAATTTCAAAACATTTTTAAAAGTAGCAAAATGTCCTGCATATTCAGAACCATGGCAGTGATACATAATACATTGCACCTCAGACTCATGAATACACCTGCTAAAAAGTCCATCAGCACATCTCTTGTAGAGAAAAGAATCATCCTAGAAGTAATGTCTGACATCTCTGAGGAACTTCTTCTTTGCATAGCCTGCAAAATTTGGTGGCTACACATCTGCACTCAGAGAAATCGCAAAATATGGAAACTAAGTTATTTCATCATGAATTTTCCTAATGGCAAAAAAATCAATAGTATCCATGTACTCATCCTCTAGCAAGGCAACCATATAGACATTCTCCTTAGGGAGACTATCATCGAGTGGTGTATCAGCTTCCACTCGCAATCGAGACAAATGGTCGGCAACACCATTCTCGATACCACGCTTATCACGAATCTCTAAATCAAATTCCTACAAAAGAAAAATCCATATCAAAAGCCTCAGTTTAACATCTTTCTTATACATAAGGTACCTCAAAGCTGCATGATCAGTGTGCACAATGACTTTCGATCCCAATAGGTACTGTCTAAATTTCTCGAATGCGTAAACCATAGCTAGAAGCTCCTTCTCTGTAGTCGCATACTTGATCTGAGTGTCATCAAGTGTTTTGCTGGTATAGTAGATCACATGGACCTTCTTGTCCTTTGTCTGACCCAACACTGCTCCTACTGCATAGTCACTGGCGTCAGACATTTCCTCGAAAGGTAAATGCCAATCCGATGGCTGCACATTTGGAGCGCTCACTAGTGCTTCCTTGATAGTTTGAAAAGCTAACAAACAGTCAATATAAAAATCAAATTTGACATCCTTACAGAGCAATCGAGTCATGGGTCTTGCTATCTTGGAAAAATTCTTGATGAACCGTCTGTAGAAACCTGCATGTCCGAAAAAGCTATGGACATCCTTGATAAAAGTAGGAGGTTGCAGGCTCGTCATCACCTCCACCTTGGCCTTATCAACTTTGATCCCTCTCTCAGAGATTCAATGGCCAAGAATGATCCCATCCTGCACCATAAAATGACATTTCTCCCAATTTATAACCAAGTGTTTCTCTTCACATCGTTCTAAAACCCTGCAAAGGTTAGACAAGCAGCTAGAAAACGAAGAACCATAAACAGAAAAGTCACCCATGAAGACTTCCATGATATCTTCGATCAAGCCAGTGAAGATAGACATCATGCATCGTTGGAAAGTCGCAGGTGCATTGCATAATCCAAATGGCAATCTCCGGTAAGCACATGTCCGTGAATGTAGTCTTTTCCTGGTCCGCTGGATGGATGAGAATCTGAAAAAACCTGAATAGCCATCAAGGGAACAATAACAAGGATGGTTAACAAGTCTTTCCAACATTTGATCAATAAAAGGAAGCGGAAAATGATCCTTTTTCGTGGCCGAGTTTAACTTCTTGTAATCAATGCACATCATGTGGCCTGTGCTAGTCCTGGTGGGAATGAGCTCGTTCTTCTCATTGGTGATGATAGTGATTCCACCTTTCTTTGGTACAACATGTACCGAACTCACCCACGTGCTGTCAGAAATAGGATAGATGACACCTACACTAAAAATTGTAAGAATCTCCTTCTTGAAAACTTCCATCAACTTAGGATTGAGTCTCCTTGATGTTCGTTGGATGTCTTGGATTCATCCTCCAAGTGGATCTTATGCATGCAGAGATCCGGAGAAATACGTTTAATATCATCCAAAGAATATCCCTACGTTTTTCTATACTTCCTTAACTTTGAAAGGAGTAAGGCAGTCTCAACATTGTTCAGATTAACATTGACAATTATAGGATATATAGAGTTAGGACCTAAGAAAACATACCTTAGTCCTGCAGGTAGTGGCTTGAGCTCGACTTTTGGAGCTTTCAGCTCGCTCTAATTAGCACTCGAACTCGCCACCAATGATGTAGACATGCTTCTCAATAGTAGGTGCTGAATCAAGCAATTCAACAACCTCAGAAGTACCTGCATCAAAAAACCCATACTCACTTTCAATTTGAATTAAGGGTACCTGTAATCGATCCTCAGTGTAGAGCTCTTCAGCAGAGTCTTCAATCACATCAACAAGTGTATCAACCCAAAACGTGTGCCATTCAATGGTAGGCTTCTTCATTGATTTCTCGATGTTGAACTTCATAGTCAACTTCCAAAGTCAGAGATCTATTTGATTGTTCTGCACTTTAATCATCGATCTAGCAGTAGGTAAGAACGATCTTCCCAGGATAATAGGATCCTTGGGTTCTTCTTTAAGCTCCAAGGCTACAAAGTCTGTGAAAACATATCCCTCTCCTACTCCAACGAGAATGTTATCTAGAATACCCACTAGTCTTCGAATAGACCTATCTGCAAGCACCAAAGACATTCTCGTGGGTATATATACCATCTCGTAGCTTTGTCATTTAGAGAGAAACAGAATAACCTGTATTTCAGAGCTTCAACAGGTACTTCGTTGTGCTGGATAGTATTACAGATGGCTTCAATTTTATCTGAAGGTGCATTGGGTGATGTGATGTAACCCATGAATGCACCAAGTTAATGAGACAAGTCTTGATCTCAAAGTCTCTTCTTTCTAAGGGAGGCGGACGAATCCTAGCACGATTCGCATAGGAAGCCTCCGGAGTGTCATATTGCACCAGAGTCATCCTCCGTTGAGATTGATTTGCGCGTTGTTGCCCCTCAGACGCAACATTTTGCTGGCCAACTTGTTGAGCACTAGCATTAGCACCACCACCAACATGTGGATAACCTCCTGGAAGGACTCCAGGAAAGAGAGGATTTTGTTTAACTTAAATGTGTTTCTCCCATGTTATCACCCATGATTTCACCAAACTCAAATTCCTCAATAACCTCCAGCAGCATCTCCTTCTTTTCCTGTCTCTCTAGACTCGCAGGTTCTGGCTCAAAATCGAGAAGATTCGCGATCCCTTGGCTTCTAGTATGAGGCATGTTCATGCACCTGAAAGCACAAAAACAGAGAAGAAAAAGAAGAGATTGAACAAAATAAAGAAAAATGCCTTAGGCAGGCAATGATCTTAATTTCTAAGACGACGTATTGGTCCTCGGCAACGGCGCTAGAAAACTTGGTAGCTTAGGTTTTCGCCCGAGATAACACTGCAAGCGCACAAAAGTACGTTGTAGTGGTTCGGGATTGAATCCATAGAGATCAAAGGTAGCACATAGAATTTCAGATCAAATAGCGGGCTAAAGCGAAAAAGATGTCTTGTCAGAGATGCAATAAATCGAAATTAAGAAAGCAAAGAAAGAAGGCAAGCAACGATGGGGTTGTAAATCAATCAAAGAAGAGATGAGCAGTGGGTATTCTCAGGGAAACATTTCACTGAAGACTCGAATTATTGACGAGGGAACATGTTTTAAACCGTCTTTAACTCAATTACTAATATAGAACTGATCTACTCCCTTAGTATCATTTCCCTATCTATTAGAAACCTCGAGACTAACTTTTGTTGAATTTCGGATTCTAATCATGCATTCTATACAAGTTTGATAGGTTCACAATTCACTTATACATTAACTTCCATTGGCTTAAGATGAATTGCTCATTTAGGATTCTTTCAGGCATTTAAACAAACAATTTCTAGGCGTTAAGCAACCTAAAATCAGAAACTAAGTGATCATTTTAATTTCATGCATTACGAACAATCCTAGATGAAGATCCAATTGATTATATCCCTAATCATACAATTATATGTCAACAATTCATGAATACTGATGTGTCAGTATTTTAGTAGTTTTTACTATGGTTTTACACGAGATTTATGGTTTTTAGTATGTATTCGGATCCTTTTGGCGCGGATTTGTGTTCTTTGTTGTTTTTACAGGAATCAAGCTTGAATATGCAGAAAGAATGTATTTTGGATGGATTTCAAGCATTGAATGAAGTGTTTGTGAAAAGCTGAAAATACCCAGATAGTTGGACAAGGATCGATTGATCCATGTCCATGGATCGATCGATCCTTATCCCGTTTTGCGAACCGATTTTATGAAGAACTAGACCAAACTTATTTTGAACCGGATTTTGATACAAAGACCTAAGCTCGTGTTTTACCCTTGATTATGTACTTCGCTCTGAGAAGCTTTCGGAACCCTTTTACTCTTGATTTTGTTAAATACAATCATGTCTCTCTTGAATTTGATCTGTGTTTTTGCAATTATCATGAGTGAGTAGTCTGATAATTTGGTTTAGGGTTCTCACATAGGGATTCATGAATTGTTGACGTTGAATTTCATGATTAGGGATTTAATCTAATGGATCTTAATCTATGATTGTTCGTAAATGCATGAAATTAAGTTGATCACTTAGTTTCTGAACTTAGATAATTTAACGCCTGAAAAATGTTTGTTTAAATGCCTGAAAGAATCTTAGATGAGCAATTCTTCTTAAGCCAATGGAAATTTATGTTTAGGTGAATTGTGAACATATCAAACCTGTTAGTAATGCATGATTAGAAATTGAGAGTCAACGGAAGTTAGTCACGAGATTTCTAATGAATAAGGAGCTGATACTACGGAAGTAGATCAGTTCTACATTAGAGTTTGAGTTTAAGACAGTTTAAAACTTGTTCCCTAGTCTATAATTTGAATCAACAATGAATTGTTTCCCTATGAATACACGATACCCAACACTTCTTTGATTGATTTACAACCTCATTGTTGTTGCCTGCATTTCTTTGCTTTCTCAATTTCGACATTTGCATCATCTTTAAAGACATCTTTTTAGCTTTAGCCCGCTGTTTGATCTAACATTTTTCGTGTTACCTTTGGTCTCTATGAATTCAATTCCGAACCACTACAACGTACTTCTGTGCGCTTGCAGTGTTTTCTCGGGCGAAAACCTGAGCTATCAAGTTTTCTGCGCCATTGCCGGGGACCAATAGGGAGTCTTAGAACTTAGGATAATTTCTTGCCTAAGGCATGAACATGCCTCACATTAGAAACCAGGGGATCGAAAATCTAGCTGAATTCGAACATGAACCTTCGCGTCTAGAGAGACAGAAGAAGAAAGAGAAGTTTCCGGAGGTTATTGAAGAATTTGAATTTGCTGAAGTCATGAGTGATAACATTGGTGACAATATCCAAGTTCATCAAAATCCTCTCTTTCCTGAAGTTCTTCCAGGAGTTGACCCACCTGCTGGAGGTGGTGGTAATGCTGGTGCTCAGAATGATGGCCAACAAAATGTTGCAGCTGAGGGGCAACAACGCGCAAATCAACCTCAATAGAGAGAAGGGAATTTGAGATCAAGACTATCCAGCACAACAGAGTACTGGGAGGCCTTCTGGCGCAATATAACACTCCGGAGACCTTCTATGCAAATCGTGATGGTATTCGTCCGCCTCCCATTGAGAGAAAGGAATTTGAGATCAAGACTGGTCTCATTTACTTGGTGCAGCAGAATCAGTATCATGGGTTCCCATCACAGAATCCAATGCACCATCTAGATAGGTTTGAAGCCATCTGCAATGCTATCCAGCACAATGGAGTACCTGCTGAAGCTCTGAAATGCAGGTTGTTCACTTTCTCTCTGAATGACAAAGCTATAAGATGGTACAATAGCCTAGAGCCTGATTCTCTGAGGACATGGGATGAGATCAAGGCTACTTTCCTTAGGCATTTCTTCACGAAATCAAGGTATATGTCTCTGCAAAACAAGATTGCAGGATTTACCAATTGGGTGCTGAAAGTTTTCATGCAGCTTGGGAAAGATTCAGAGAATACCTCAATGATTGTCCTCATCATGGGTTATCAGATTGGAATCTCCTCAATATTTTCTACAATGGGGTTGAGGAGAAGTATCAAAATGTTATGGAAACCGCTAGCAATGGTGTTTTCAGTACCAAGACTTGGAGGAAGCTTATACTTTGGTGAATAACATGGCGAATAGTAAGGTTAATCGCAGATCAGACTATGATCGTGGTAGAGGAGTTGTTAAATCAGAAGCGAAGAGAATTGATGATCTACAGACAAAGCTCGATGAGCTAATGAGAAGAGATCAACAAGGCGTGAACTTTGTTGGAGAACAGAATAAAGCGCCTGTGCTTCAAGAGTAAAAAATGGGACAAATGCACTATGAATTCATGTATGAGGAGCTGAATGGTGGACAAGAAGATGTGAATTGTTGGGGTCAAAAACGATCACGACAAAATCGACGCCTAAAAAGGACTACAGAGACGTTTTTTCCTCCTACGGAAACAAGAATCGCAAGAATATCCTCAAGCTTCGGGAGTCTTATCATCCTGACCGTCTCTTCTCGAACAAGTTTCAAGGCTATGAGTATAGTCAATCGTGACCGATCTTGCACTAAGTCTATCCGTCCGCAAACAACTAAAGCACCCAAATGCTAAAGCTAACGTCCACGATCTACGGAAGACATCGCAATACGAACTTCGAAACGATACGAAACCTCTGTGATCATCGGAAAACCACATCATTTCCGAAGAACATCTAGGCACCAATTGACGTCTAAGACCGGGGAATGGTCTTGGCACCAATTGACGCCAAGACGGAAGGGTTGTCCTGACGTCAATTGGCGCCAAGACCGGAGCATGGTCTTGGCGCCAAGACCAAGCCTTGGTCTTGGCGCCAATTTCCGTCAAGACCAACGCTTAGTCTTGACATCCATTGACGGTAAGACTCAGACAAGGTTTGGCCGTTACTCGTGAACCAAACAACGTCGTATCCAATCATCATCTCCTTCGAATCGTCATCCGATCATCTCTCATTTCATCTCGATTGGTATTCCCGTCAAAGCGTCGTAATGCAATCGTGAGGATGCATCCTTTCCTTAGGATTTCGTATCAATCGTATAAAATGATGACGGTTAACTTGAGCACCGGAAGAATCTAAATTGTATGATTGATCCTATCATTCGAAGAAACTACATTGTGAAGCCATATGAAGAATGATTTCTTCGAAAGGAATCGTAAAAGTCACTTAGCCGCGAAATGGCTCGAAAGGGCCCAAACCGTGATGATAACTCCACTTACGATTCTAGAAGAGAATCAGCCCATTTGCAATGACGGTTTAGTTAGGGTTTCACGATTAAAG
>OVAN01001567.1:140-39772 GCA_900406275.1 Anastatica hierochuntica
GAAGAAAGTATAAGGGATCTTATTCGAATTCGTGGTCTGAGCGTGTGCAACCGGTGTTAAGTCGTGGCCGCAAGAACTTTTGGTGACGATTACCTAGAACTACTGCGTAGACGCAGCTCGCTAACGAAAACAAAGTAAGAACCCTAGTTTTTTCTAAGTGTTTTGCGGTAACGAAAATTGTTCTCTTTCTTTTTATCTCTTCCTTCGCACCCTTTACATAGGTCTTCATGGGCTTAGCTCGTTTCCTTTCTCATCCTCGATTCGTGCATATCTTTTTGTGGAAATATTCCTTTTTCCCTGATTTGCATATATCTTTTCGAGATCCTTCCTTATCTTCTCGAAACTTGACATTTTCGCGAAACCCTGGGAAACCCTCATTGTAAGTGGGTCGGTTCTCGCCCGAAAATCGTAAAAGGACCGTTATCGCGGTTTGGGCCCTGTCGAGCGTTTCGCGGCTAAGTGGTCTTTACGATTTATTGCGGGAAACCATTTCTCGTAATAATACGCGGCAATAGCTTCATGGACCGGTAAGGCCGATCGTATAGTTTAGACTCTTCTGGTGTTTAAGTTAACCGTCGTCGTTTTAAACGATCGATACGAGGTCCACGAAAAGCCCGAATCCTTACGTCTATCGTCATGACGGTTTTACGGAAACTCCAATCGAGACAAAACGAGAGACGATCAAGTGACGATTCGAAGGAAATGACAATCAGAAAGGACGTGGTTCAGTCAACGGACTACGGCTGAACGTTATCCGCATCTCAGCGCCAACCGGCGCCAAGACAGAAACTCTGTCTTGGCGCCAAGGCAATGCCTTGGTCTTGGCGCCAAGGCCATGCTCTAGTCTTGGCACCAAGACGGACCTACGGTTTTGGTTCCAGTCGACGTCTAGATCAGCCTCTTGTTCAGTCGTCATTCGGTTCCAAGACTCGTTCGTAATTTTGGCGTCAATTGGCGTTTAGACGTTTCTTCGAAGCGATGCAGTTCTCCAGCGCTTTTGGTGGTTTCATATTGCTTTGAAGTTTGTATTCGGAGTACTCTGGGATTTTTGGGCGTTGATTTCGATGTTACCGTTTTTGACCCCAACAATTGCCCACATCATGGTTTCATAGGTTGGAATCTCCTCAACATTTTCTACAATGGAGTTGAGGAGAAATATCAGAATTCCGTGGACACTCCGAGAAATGGTGACTTTATGACCAAGATTGTGGGAGAAACTTACATATTGGGGAACAATATGTCAAAGAGTAAAACTAATCGCAGATATGATTTTGATCGAGGTAGAGGAAGTGTAGCAGTAGACGCAAAAAGGATTGATGATTTGCAGTCAAAGCTTGATGAGCTGATGAGAATAGCTCAGAAGGGTGTAGAAATTGGGACAAATGTATCAAGAGTTCATTTCTGAAGAGCTTAATTGTAGTCAGGCAAACGTGAATTACATTGGAGATCAAGGAAAATTGGGAAACAGAGGTTTCATTCAGCATAACCAATTCCAGAACAAGCCATACCAACAGATCCAGAGTGTATTCAATCCTGGATATCAGAACAGTATGGTTCAGGATATTTTAAGAACAATTACAATTCGGGTTATCAAAATCAGAATAAGGGACAGTCTACCACATCTTCCCAAGATAGTGAGATGAAGAAAATGCTACAACAAGTGCTGGAAAATCAGACCAAGTCCGTTGCGGACACAAATCAGAAGATGGACAACAAGTGATCTCAATGGGAAGTTCAGAACATTGAATACCCACATCAAGTTGCTGGAAACACAGGTTCCTCAGACTTCTGCGAGCAACAAAGCCCCACCGAGCGTCATTCCAGGCAAACCGGAAAAAGAACCCAGAGAGTACTGCAATGCGATTACATTGAGAAGTGGAAAAAGTGTTAACAATGGTAGGGAGGAAAGGATCAATCAATCCAGGGAACAATCGATCGATCCAATGCAATTGCATCTGATGCGATTCCTGGCAGAGTGGAAAGGATCGATCGATCCAATCCACTAGGATCGATCAAGGGCATGACGCAGAGACAAATGTTCTAAATGTCAATAAAACTCACGCGAATGTTTAGAATGATTATGTGACACCACCACCTTATGTTCTTAAGGTTCCTTATCCTTCCAGACCTAGACAGAGAGTCAAAGAGCACGAGTATGAAAAGCTGAAGAATTTGGTTGATGAGTTACACGTTGGATTGCATTTCCTCAAAGCAGTTACGATGGTACCGCCTTTAAATAGGTAGCTGAAGGAGATTCTTTCTGATAAGATGACATTAGAGCAGGGAGTTTCTATGCTTACTGCGAAATGTAGTGCGGTTCTTCGAAACCTCGCACCTGAGAAACATGAGGATCCTCGACCTTTCGTATTGTCGTGCAAGATTGGATCTTTGAAATTTGAGATGTGTCTGTATGATTTGGAATCAACAGTTAGTGTGATGCCTTTGTTTGTGTCCTAGAGGTTTAACATGATCAACTACAAGGGGGAATTCTCTACAACATTCCCGTCGAAGTTAGAGAAAGCTACGTATATGCAGATTTCGTAATCTTGGAGCTTGAAGAATAGCCCAAAGTTCCTATTATCCTAGGCAGACCATTCTTATCTACTGCTAAAGCCATGATTGATGTGCAGAACGGTCAGATTGATCTAAATCTCATGAAGTTGACTGTGAGGTTTAATATTCAAAAGTCTAAGAAGAAGCCTACCATTGATGGACACACCTTCTAGGTAGACACGCTCACTAACGTGATTGAGGAGTCTGCTAAGGAGTTATACACAGAGGACTCACTATGAGTTGCTTTGACTCAAATTGAGAGTGAATACGGGTTCCTGAATGATGACACTTTTGAGGTTGCCACATTGCTGGACTCGGCGCCTACTATTGGAAAGCAAGTCGCATACATCAAACTCGAGGAGCCATCACCTGCGACATCTACTGCTATTTTGGTGAGTTCGAAGTTTAATTGGAGCGAGCTGAAAACTCTGAAACTCGAGCTCAAGCCATTGCCTACAGGATTGATATACGTTTTTTAGGCCTTAATTCTACATAGCCAGTGAGTGTCGGTGCTAACTTGAATAATGTTGAGACTTCCTTGCTTCTTACGAAATTGAGGAAGTATAGAAAAGTATTGGGGTATTCTTTGGATAATATCACGGGTATTTCTCCAGATCTCTGTATGCATAGGATCCATTTGGAGGATGAATCCAACACTTCCATCAAACATTAGAGGAGATTTAATCCAAAGCAAATGAAAGTGGTCAAGAAGGAGATTCTAAAGCTCTTAGGTACAGGGGTGATTTACCCCATATTGGATAGCACATGGGTGAGTCCAGTTCACGTAGTTCCAATGAAATGTGTAATCATTGTCATCACAAACGAGAAGAACGAGCTCATTCCCAGTAGGACAATCACTGGCCACAAAATGTTCATTGACTATAGGAAGTTGAACGCAGCCACGAGAAAGGATCACTTTCCACTTCCTTTTATTGATAAAATGCTGGAAAGACTTGCTTATCATCCTTATTATTGTTTTCGTGATGGTTATTCAGGTTTTTTTTTAGATACCCATTCATCCGGCGGACCAAGAAAAGACTACATTCACGTGTCCTAATGGAACGTATGCTTACCAAAGAATACCATTCGGATTATGTAATGAACCGACAACTTTCCGACAATGCATGAAGTACATTTTCACTGATTTGATGGAGGATATCATGGAGGTTTTTATGGATGATTTCTTTGTATACGGCTCATCGTTTTCTAACTGTTTATCTAACCTTTGCAGGGTACTAGAACGATGTGAGGAGAAGACTCTGGTTTTAAATTGGGAGAAGTGTCACTTCATGGTGCGAGATGGGATTGTTCTTGGTCACAAGATTTCTGAGAGAGGCATCGAATTTGACAAGGCAAAAATCAAAGTGATGACAAGTCTGCATCCTCCTTCTTTTGTCACGGATATTCGAAGCTTCCTAGGACATGCAAGCTTTTACAAACGACTCATCAAAGATTTCTCTAAGATTATCAGGCCTCTGATCCGTCTCCTCTGTAAGGATGTTAAATTAGATATTGACACTGATTGTTTGTTAGCTTTTCAGGAGATCAAAGAAACTTTAGTTAGCGCTCCAATTGTACAGCAACCGGAATGGGAATCGCCTTTCGAAGTGATGTGTGACGCCAATGACTACGCAATAGGAGCAGTTTTGGGTCAGAGAAAGGATAAGAAGCTCCATGTGATTTATTACGCTAGCAGAACACTTGATGACACCCAGATCAAGTATGCTACTACGAAGAAGGAGCTTTTGATTGTGGTTAGTGCATTCGAGAAGTTTAGACAATATCTTGTGGGATCCAAAGTCATTGTTTACACCGATCATGCGGCTTTGAGGTATTTATGTCTAAAAAGGATGCTAAACCAAGACTATTGAGATGGATTTTGCTGCTGCAAGAGTTTGATCTAGAGATTCGAGACAAATGTGGTGTAGAGAATGGTGTTGCAGACCACCTATCTCGTTTGCGAGTGGAAGTTGAGACTCCACTTGATGACAGTCTCCCTGAAGAAAATGTCTATATGGTTACCTTGCTGGAGGATGAATACATGGATAGAGTTGATTGTTTTGCCATTAGACAGATTCGTGACGAGATTTCCTGGTTTGCAGATTTTGAAAATTATCTGAGTGCAGAAGTGGAGCCACCGAATTTTGCTGGCTATGCGAAGAAGAAGTTCCTCAGAGAAGTCAGACATTACTTTTGAGACGATCCTTTTCTCTACAAGAGATGCTCTGATGGACTTTTCCGCAGGTGTATTCCAGAGACGGAAGTCTAGGGGATTCTCTACCATTGTCATGGTTCTAAATATGCTAGCCATTTTGCTACCTTTAAGACTGGTTCGAAGGTACTGCAAGCAGGCTTCTGGTGGCCTACTATGTTTAAAGACGCCTATGACTTTGTTTCCAATTGTGATGCATCTCAGCGAAAAGGCAACACCAGTAAGAGGAACGAGATGCCTCAGAACTTGATCTTGGATGTTGAGATTTTCGATGTATGGGGCATTGATTTCATGCGACCATTCCCACCCTCCTACGGAAATTAATATATCTTGGTTACAGTTGACTACATTTCCAAATGGGCTTAGGCGTTGGCCAGCCCTACTTATGATGCCAAGGTTGTCTTGAAGATGTTCAAGTCAGTGATCTTCCTGCGTTTGAGGTTCTCGAAGTTGTTATTAGTGATGGGGGATCTCATTTTATCAATAAGCTCTTTAATAATATGCTCAAGAAGCATGGAGTTTGAATTAAGGTAGCCGCACCTTATCATCCTCAAACTAGTGGTCAAGTGGAGATCTCCAACAGAGAGATCAAAGGAATCTTGGAGAAGACGGTTGGCAAAACGCTAAAAGACTGGGCTACTAAGCTTGATGAAACTTTATGGGCATACCGCACTGCATACATGACTCCCTTAGGTACGACGCCTTATTATTTAGTCTATGAGAGATCTTGTCACTTGCCTGTTGAGTTGGAGTACAATGGATTATGGGCTACTAAGTTTATAAATTTTGACATTAATCCCGCGGCTGAGAAGCGGATGATTCAGATCAACGAACTCAACGAGATACGACTAAATGCCTACGAAAACACAAGGATCTACAAAGAAAGGACAAAGGCATTCCATGAAAAGAAAATCATTCCGCGCCATTTCGCGGCAAGAGATCAGGTACTTTTGTTTAAATCACGTTTGAAATTATTTCCAGGAATGCTCAAATTGCATTGGTCTGATCCTTTCAAAATTGCTGAGGTGAGACCATACGGAATCGTGGTTCTTGAGGACAATGGAAGGAGATTTACTGTGAATGGCTAGCAACTGATGCCATACTTTGCATACGTGCCATCTGATGAAGTAATTCAAAGTTCTTTGATGGATCCATCCGTCGTCTAATCGCGCTATAGTCAGGCTCTTGACTTTAAACAAGCGCTTAATGGGAGGCAACCCACTAGGTAGTTTTCGTTATTTTTACTTAGGATTTTTAGTTGTGTTTTGGAGATTGGTTTCAGAAATTTAAAAAATTTTGGCGCCATTGGGCAGGAGGGAAAGGATCGATCGATCCATTGCACTAGGATCGATCGACCAATTCTCTTACAGAAGAGAAAATTTTGGCATAATGCCATGGATCGATCGATCCATGGCATTAAGATCGATCGATCCATAGCCAAAAACCGAACCAGGTAACCTTTTCCGGTTTAGATTACTAAAACTAAACCGGAAAACACATATTTCCTCTCTTGCTCACAATATTTACGATTATGTGTTTTCTCTTCTCCTTCCTCACAAACACTCCCACCTCTCATAAATCATATCTCTCAAATCTCAACCAATTTCTTTGATTTTTGGGTGTTTCTCGAACAATTTTTCGTGCTCTTTCGATTGATACTAACTGTTTTTGGAGAAACGAAGGTATGTGTTCTCAGTTTCCTTTTGAAATTTTCGAGTTTATTGAGAAATTTGGGGGGTTTTTGATTCATGCGTTTATACTTGAAACTTGGTTGTTCTAGAGACTTATATACATGTAGTCCACGATTTTAGTAGGAAATTATGCCCCAAATTGATTGTTTGATTAGAAATTTTGATGAGTTTGTGTGCTAAGGGAGCAAATTTCTAAAACATGTGTTTCCTTGATATTCTTGATGATTGGTGTGGGAACCGAAATTCGCACTGTCGATTTTCATAATCGAAGGAAAGCTAGGAAACTCTAACTTTCCCTGAGGTCCCAGATTTCTGCTAAACCAAAAAACGACATATCAAAAATATGATGAAACAGACGACGAAATAAAAGTAGAAAGAGAATCGAAAAACAGAGTTTAGCAATCGAGATCTTATCCTAAATCTGCGTTTGAGCGTTACAACAGGTGATAAGTCGTGGCCGCGAGAGCTGTCGGCGAGTATCCTAGTTCTAACAGCGTAAGACTTGTGAACCTAGTTGAGCCGCAGCTCACTAACAAAAAGGGAAAAATAACCTAATTGCTCTAAGTGTAAGTTGTGAAGAAAGTTTTGTGTCTCTCGTTCTTCTCCTTGGTCTCCCTTATATATGCCTTCTTAGGTTGGTCTGGTTTCCTTTTCTGCCCTAGATTCAAGTATATCCTTCCTCAGGAATGTTCCTTTTTCGAGAATATTCCTTATCTTCTCGATTTACCGTTTCTGAACTTGATTTTATCACGTTTTCTATTTATCTTTCGCGGAAATCGGGTAAATCGTTGACGTAGTTGGACCTATTCTCGTCGGGAATCGTAAGTGGACTTTTATCGCGTTGTGGGCCTTCCCGAGCCGTTTTGCAACTAAGTGACTTTTACGATTTCTTTCGGAGAAATCATTCTTTGTACGATTACGCAGTGATGGTTTCGCGAAATAAAAAGACCAATCATATAGTTGAGATAATATCAGTGTTTGAGTTAACCATTATTGTTTTATACGATCGATACAAAGTTTTTCCAAAAGAACAAGTCTTTACGATTATTACCGCGAAACTTTAACAGAAACTCCAATCGAGACGAGACAAGAGACATTTGAACCGAGATTCGAAGGAGAAGACGATCGAGAGGATGTGGTCTAGTCAACCTTGGGCGACTAGACGTTGTCCGCGTCTAGTCGCTTTTGGGAGACTAGACTTTTGTCAAGAGTGTAGTCGCCCAATGGGCGACTAGACTTGCTAAGAGACTAGTCTAGGCGACTAGACTTGTTAAAAGTTAAGCCCGTTGGGCGACTAAACTTGTAAGAGTCTAGTCACCCACAGGCGACTAGACCTTGTTCGTTTTTCCGAAGCGACGCGGTTATCCGATGTTTATGTTAACTTCTTATCGCCTCGAAACTCGTATCTCGAGATCTTTTGGGAGTTATTCAGAAGTCTTGGGCGTTGATTTCGATGTTACTCTTTTTGACCCCAACAGTTAGCCCCCCAGCTCGCAAATTTCGATTGCCACTCTTGAGGGCGAGTGGTGTGTGTTTTGATCAGAATCTACGACCGAGATGATTGCGAAGACGAATTTTATTGATTATTTTATTGCGGAGAAATCCTTATAAATATTGGACTACCTCTCTCATTCCTCATTCATTCCTCACTTCTTCAAACTTTTAATTTGAGAGCTTTGCCGAGCCAACATGACGTCCTCTTGTGATGGACAGAAAGACAATGGCGTTGAGGTGGGCACTGCCCCTCTGGGGAACTCTTCGAGTTCTCCGAATCTCGAGGATATCAAGACACATGTGGCAGAATAACTTTCTTTCTGAGAAGATCTGTCTCATCGAGACGTCAAGACAGGGGACATTGCTAATGTTGCCACGGAGGGCTATTCGATCCTGGTCGCGTCGTTTGTTCCCGCATTCGTGTTGCCACCTCCTTCTCCGATCGTTTCAGAAGATGGGATGATTCAGCCGACGGATTCTTCAATGACTCTTGTTCCCGTCGGCGATTCTGAGCAGGGGTCCATTGGGCGACTCAAATTGGTTTGTAGTCATGTTCGATCTAGCGTTTTGCGGCTACAAGATAGATTGATCCGTACCTTAAGCGAATAGGCCTCCTCCTTCTTGCGCCAAACTGTGGGAACCAAAATTCGCACTGTCGATATTCGTATTCATAGAAAAGCCAGGAAACCCTAACTTTCCTTGAGGTCCCCGATTTCTGCTAAGCCAAATCAAATTAGATCAAAAGTACGAAGAAAACATACGAAGAGATAAACGTAAAAGAAAATCGAAAGAAAATAGAGCAATAGAGATCATATTCCGAATCTACATTAAGCGTTACAGCAGGTGGTAAGCCGTGGCCGCGAGAGCTGTCGGCGAGTATCCTAGTTCTAACAGCGTAAGACTGGTAAATCTATTTGAGACGCAACTCGCTAGCAAAAACGAAAATAAACCTAAAGCTCTAAGTATGAATTGTCAAGAGTTTTTTGTCTCCCTTTTCTCGTTCTCCTTAGCCCCTCTTTTATATGCCTTTGTAAGCTGATCTCGTTTTCTTTTCCACCCTAGATTTGAGCATATCTTTCCGCAGAAATATTCCATTTTTTGGGAATATTCCATATCTTTACGAGTTTTCGATATTTATCTTCAAACTTTGACTTTACGATTATTGCTGTGAAACTACAACGAAGACTCCAATCAAGACGAAACAAGAGACAATCGAACCAAAATTCGAGGGAAAAGTTGATCGAGAAGATGTGGTCTAGTCAACCGTGGGCAACTAGACGTTGCCCGTTTCTAGCCGCCTTGGCGACTAGACGGGTCATGAGTCTAGGCGACTAGACTTTACGAGAGTCTAGTCGCCCTACGGGGAACTAGACATTACGAGAGTCTATTCGCCCGTTGGGCAACTAGACCTTACAATAGTCTAGCCTTCTGTTGGGCGTATAAACTTTCCATTGTTCGTATTGCTCATATTTCCGAAACGACGCGGTTATCCATCGTTTATGGTGACTTCTTATCGCTCTGAAACTCATTTATTGAGATCTCTCGGAGGTCTCGGACGTTAATTCATTATTTTCGCGTTTAGTTGCCCGCGGGTGACTGAACAAACTTCTTATCCTTTCCATCTCTCTCTCTTCTTTTGCGTTATGGCTTTGAATGATAGTTTCCGCGAATGCTTTGTCGTCGATTTTCGACCTTGAAACCCTACAAGTTCGGGAAGGTGAAGTTATACCAAAAATTGAATTCGTGACCCACTATGTCGATCCTAAGGAAGCGAGAGAATCTTGGCGGGTTACATGTGGTATCGAAGCTCCGCTGCTCGAGCCATGGTGTCCGACGAGACCAGCCTTTAAAAGGGACGCAAGTAGGCTGAGAAAGTGTCGAGTATCGTTCCTCGCCGTCATTCAGGATTTCTGCCGAGTTCTAGAAGAGGTGGAGTTCCGAATGCCAATGCCGGAGAGGACGCTGATTCTCCGCCTCGTGGTTTCTTTACGTGCTACAAGGCGCATTTGTTGTTTTGCCGACAGTGGTTTCCTATTCTCGGGCTCATAGTCCAATTTTTGGATCACTACGGTTTATCGATCGGTCAGATCTCGCCCACCCATCTCCAACACCTTATTGGTCTCTTGGTTTTGGGTTACGAGCGAGAAATGGACTTAAGCGTCGACTATCTAGTGGCGTTTCTATCTCCGGCGGTCGCGCGTCTCCCGCTTCGATATTGCCTCAAGTCGAGGAAAAACATGTCGGTGATTCAATTGTTTACATCCAATTTTCACAATTGGAGTAAGTGATACTTCTTTGATCGTTTAGACAATGCCTCAATCGAGGGCGAATACATTACTTCTTTTAGGCGTAAATGGGGTCCTGCGAGTATCGCTTATGATACTCTGACAATTTTCTTTTTTCTGTCGATATCTGATAATTCTTTTGTTTTGCAGTTTCAGATCTCCTTCCCCTGCATCCGGAAGATACTTACGTTGTTAGGGACCTTCTTTGAGGCGGTCTGTTCTACTAGGGTTAATTTTCCCTGCAGCGAGTTCGTAACCCGGTCACGTACCACAAGAATCAGACTAAGCCCGACGCGATTTCGGAAGAGGAGCTAAAACCAACTTGGAGAGGGAGAGATCTCCCCGAAACGAGCCCGCATCCGCTAATGGGTGCGGCATTGCCGAGAATAGGAGAGGGTCGTCTGAGGGGCATGGTTTCACGATCTCCTCGGCGGAGAGAGAAGCGGTCTGAGCCAACACTCGATGCCGCTTTCCGAAGAAGGGTCAGATTTTGACGTCTTTCTTTCTTCTTTTGATGCCCCGACGCATCTACCTGCGGCTAGTGCGGGATTCGTTAGGTCTGGGCAATATGCGAAGGCCTCTCGTTTGTGCATGGGGGTTACTTTTCGCGCACACGATATGAATCAAACCGTTTAAGTGACATTTCTCCTAACTTTTTAAAGGATTCCTTTTCCCACATCGTCTCCATGTGATACACGAGGACCTTAGGGCGAGCAACTTGGAGGCGCCGACGACTCAGTTCAAAGCCGCGAGACTTGAAGAAGAGAACGCCCTCTTGAAGAAGGAGGTCGAAGCGGCTTCGTTTCATAAAAAGGAATTGATGCTGAGTCAAGGGTTGCAGGTTCATCGTGCGTTCAGGTGCGGAAAGCGTGAGATTGCCTCGATCGTGGTCGACCGTTCAATTTCGTTTGTGGCGGACTTCGATCAGTACAAGTGCGCTCAATAGTCCTTTGGAGAATACCGCGAATGCCGTGGTTCGGTGGGCGCTTTGTATCGCACCCAATTTCAAAACTACTCCTACGACTTCGAGATGCACGAAATGTCCAGCCACATGAAGAAGTGCAAGGAAGTTTAGTCTTCGATCCCATCTATCGAAGAGAGGGTTCGAGGTCAATGGGCCCCGATTCCTGTTTCTCTCGATTCAGAGGAAGTTCGGGACACTGCTCGGGGCGAAGAGGACGCGGTAGATCAAAACTCAGAACAGTCTAGCGCAGGCAACTTTTTGATCTCTGGCTATTTCAACTATGATTCTTGAACAAGAAAAGTACGTTCATTGAGGAAACGTGTTTGATCGTCTGTAGTCATGTTTGATCTAGCGTTTTGCGGCTACAAGTTAGATTGATCCGTACCCTGAGTGAATAGGCACCCTCCTTCTAGCGCCAAACTGTGGTATCAAAAATTCGCACTATCGATATTCATATTCGGAGGAAAGCCAGGAAACCCTAACTTTCCTGGAGGTCCCGGATTTCTGCTAAGCCAAACAACAATAGATCAAAAGTACAAAGAAAACAGACGACGAGATAAACGTAAAATAGAATCGAAAGAAAATAGAGCAATAGAGATCTTATTCTGAATCTGCATTGAGCGTTACAACAGGTGGTAAGCCGTGGCCACGAGATCTGTCGGCGAGTATCCTAGTTCTAATAACAGAAGACTGGTAAACCTAATTGTGACGCATCTCGCTATCAAAAACGAAAATAAACCTAAAGCTCTAAGTATGAATTGTCAAGAGTTTTCCGTCTCCCTTTTCTCGTTCTCCTTAGCTCCTCTTTTATATGCCTTCGTAAGCTGATCTTGTTTCCTTTTCCTCCCTAGATTTTACCATATCCTTCCGCGGTAATATTCCATTTTTCGGGAATATTCCATATTTTTTTGAGTTTTGAATATTTATCTTCAGACTTTGATGACTTTGTCGTATTTTCCTTTTATCTTTCGCGGAATTCGGATAAATATTTGACGCAGTTGGGTCTGTTCTTGTTCCAAAATCGTAAGTAGACTTTTGTCGCATTTTGGGCCTTCCTGGACCGTTTACCGACCAAGTGATTTTTACGATTTCTTTCGGAGAAATCGTTCTTTGTACGACCAGCAACGACAGTTTTGTGAAATGATAAAATCGATCGTATAGTTAAGATAACGTCGGTGTTCGAGTTAACCGTTATTATTTTATATGACTGATACAGATTTTTTATGAAAAGCACAATTCTTTACGATTATTGCCGCAAGACTTCAACGGAGACTCCAATCGAGACGAAACAAGAGAAAATTGAACCGAGATTCGAGGGGAAACTTGATCGAGAAGACGTGGTCTAGTCAACCGTGGGAGACTAGACGTTGCCCGTGTCTAGCCGCCCGGGAGACTAGACGTCTCATTAGTCTAGTCACCCATTGGGCGACTAGAATTTCCACAAGTCTAGTCACCCGTTGGGCGACAACACTTTACGAGAGTCTAGTCGCCCGTTGGGCGACTACACTTGTCGTTGTTTGTATTGCTCGTATTTCCAAAATGATGCGGTTTTCTGTCGCTTACGGTGATTTCTTATCGCTGCGAAACTCGTTTATTGAGATCTCTCGGAGGTCTCAGTAGTTGATTTTGTTAATCTCGCGTTTAGTTGCCCGCATGTGACTAGACTTTGCGAAGTGGCTGCTTATGGTTGGCTAGACGCGGAGCTTCAACATTTGGCCGAGAGGAGATTGACTAGATGAAAAGAGCCTCGGAATCGATGATCCGCTCACGATTTTTATTTTCGAAAGAGAGAGACTGTGTTTCCGTTACGTTTTTAGGAATCAATTTCGTCGTGACCATTTTTGACCCTAACATCTCTTATCGCCCCGAAACTCGTATCTCGAGATCTTTTGGGAGTTATTCGGAATTCTTGAGGGTTGATTTCGATGTTACTGTTTTTGACCTCAACAATTGGTGTTGATTTCTTTTAGCGACTATGCTTAGGAATCACGATTCTTGGATTAAGAAACGAAATTGCGCGAATTTTTCGTATAATGGTGGTTTTAGCTTGTTCTTCATTGTTTTAACTGACTTTGATTGATATATATATATATACACATATATATATATATATGTATATATATATATATATATATGTTGTTGGGCACTTGTGTTTTGATGCTAAACCACATGAAGAAGTTGTTTGGAGGATTTCAAATTTTTGGGTCCTCTTTGAAAACGAAAATTCGTGAGTTTTTCTACGCATTCGATTGATTGTTGAGTGTTTTTGAACGTTGAATTGCTGTTATGTGAAGATGATGAGTGATTTGATTGGAGTTTTCCTTTGTAATCCATCGGAACTAATTGATTTTTGAGTTTTTCTCTTTTGTAGGATGACGAAAACAAATAGGCAAAAGGGACCACATGCGAGTTAATCATCTTGATCTCCTGCGCCTACTACTGAGCTTGATATTTGAGGCTGATGCTAAGCTTGATGTTGTGGTAGCTCGTGTACCTACTTTTTAGAAAAAAGTTTCGTAAGAACGATAAGAAGCATCCCACAAACCGTCCTATCACCAAAAACTGGGATGAGCATGACAAAGCCTTCAACCAAGAGCTCCACGTCATTGATTTCCCCGCCACTAAGTAATTCGTTGGCAACACCACCACTGCCTTAGGACTCAACGTGGGGCTTCACACTTTGACCAAGAGGATAAGCTTGGGGAGTCTCTTTGATCTCAAGGAAAACGTCTATCCTGATCTTTGCCGCCAATTTATCGCTTCTGCACGCCTTAAGTATTAAGATCCGGAAAAACCCGTTGCCAATGAGGTTACCTTCTCATTGATAGTCCACAAGCAATTATACGTCATGTCTATATTCCAACTGTGTGACATCTTCGGTTTCCCCAAGGGTAGACATTCTGAGATCCCTCTCCTTCCTTGTGTTCATGACTTTTGGGATTTTATTACAACAGGTTTTTCACTTAGCGGAATGCCAAGCAGTTCACGCTCCGTAGCCTTGTCTTATGCTACGTGATGTATTAGCATTTTATAGGATTTTATTACGGTTTTAGTCGACATATAAGATATTTTAGTATGTATTTAGTTCTTTTTTGGGCGGTTTTGTGTTATTTAGTGTTTTTACAGGTAATGAGCTTGACTGTCCAGGATTGATCGATCCTTGTCACGATTTGCAAACCAAATTTTTGAACCAAACCAAGATTTCGAGAACAAAGTTGCATCTTCAAGACCTAAACTCGTGTTTTACTTTTCATTATGTTGTTTTTCTAAGATTTTAACAAGAGAGAGAGCTTTGTAACCTAACAGAGACGAATCCAAACCTGTACTTCGTTTCGGAGAAGAATTTCTTAACAGAGCTCGTGTTTTACTGTTTCAATTGCAGTTACATAATGTTTTCTCTTGATTTATTTTTGTGATTGTTCATTGACTGAGTAAGTAGTTGTCCAGTTGGGTTTAGGGTTTCTCATAGGGGATTTCATGAATCTGTGATTGTTAGTTTGTTAGATTGGGGAATAATCAATTGATCTTGGCTTGTCTTTGTGTTTAATGTTTGAATTAGCTTGATCACCTAGTTCATGAACATAGGTTATTTCATGCACCGAAAGTGTTTGATGAAATTATTGAAAGGAAGATAAGTGAGCAAATTGTCTTAGACCAACGCAAGTTGATGTGTAAGCAATTTGTGAACAAATAAATCCCGTCTAGAATGCATGTTTAGGATTCAAAACTCAAAGGAAGTTAGTGTCTAGGATCCTTAAACATAGGAAGTTGGCGCTACAGAAGTAGGTTGACTATAAAATTGTGAATTAAGTTTAAGATGGTCCTTAAAATTTTACCTGACAACAAACTTAAAATCCTGATGAAATGATTTCCCTGAGAACACCCAATACCCAGCGTTTTCCTCCAATTATTTACAACTCCGACATTTCTTTGTTTCTTTCTTGCTTGATTTTTAATTGTTGCATCAATCTTCAAACCTTCTTTTTTGCTTTAGCCCGCGATTGATCTGATAGTTTTACGTGCAACCGTTGGTCTTTGTGGATTCGATCCTTAACCACTACAACGCACAAATATGTACGCTTGCAATGTTTTCACGGGCGAAAACCTGAACTATCAAGTTTTCTGGTGTCGTTGCCGGGGGACCAATAGGTCGTCTTAGAACTTAGGATCATTTCGTGTGTAAGGCATTTATTTTACGTTGTTTAATCTCTTCTTTTTCTTCTTTGTTTTTGTACTTTCAGGTGCATGAACAAACCTCATACTAGAAGCTAAGTAAAAGCGAATCTTCTTGAATTTGAGCAAGAAAGTGGCGTTTAGAGAGATAGAAGAAGAAGGAGAAGCTGCTTGAGGGTAATTAGGAGTCTGAGTTTGCAGAAATCATGGGTGACAACATGGAGAACCTTTAGATTCAAAACAATCCTCTCTTCCTTTGAGCTCTTCCAGGAATTGATCCACCTGCTAAAGGTGGTGTTAATGTAGGTGTTCAGCAGATCGGCCAGCAAAATATTATAGTTGCAGGGCAAAAAGGCACAAATCAAGCTCAACAGACAGTGACTTTGGCGCAATATAACACTCCTTAGGCTTTCTATGCAAATCGTGTTGGGATTCGTCTGCCTCCCATTGAGAGGAGAGATTTTGATATAAAGACTTGTCTCATTAATTTGGTGCAACAGAATCAGTTTGATATGTTGCCATCCGAGAACCCTATGCAGCACCTAGACAAATTTGAAGCCATCTGCAATACTATTCAACACAATGGGGTACCTCCTGCAGCTTTGAAATGCATGTTATTCATTTTCTCATTGAATGACAAGGCTATGATATGGTACAATATTCTAGAGTCGAACGCTTTAACCACTTGGGAAGCGGTTAAGGCAACCTTTTTGGGGCATTTCTTTACGAAGTCACGATCTATGTCTCTCCGAAACAAGAACGCTAGATTTCACCAATTGGGTACTGAGAGTTTCCATTCAACTAGGGATAGACTCAAGGAGTATTCCAATGATTGTCCACATCATGGTTTCACAGATTGGAATCTCTTCAACATTTTCTACAATGGAGTTGAAGGGAAATATCATAATGCTATTAACATCGCGAGCAATGGTGACTTCTGCTGGTGAATAATATGGCGAATAGCCAAGCCAATCGCAGATCTGATTGTAGAAGAAGCTTACATGCTGGTGAATAATATGGCAAATAGCCAAGCCAATCGCAGAACCGATTTTGATCGCGGTAGAGGGAGTGTAGCAGAAGATGCAAAGAGGATTCATGATTTGCAGTAAAAGCTTGATGAGCTGATGAGAAAAGATCAGAAAGGAGTATACTTTGTTGGGAAACAAAATGATGCACATGTGTTCCAAGAGCTGAAATTGGAACATATGTATCAAGAGTTCATGTCTGAAGAGTTTAATGGTGGTCAGGTAGAAGTGAATTACATTGGACGTCAGGGAAACTTTGGTAACAGAGGTTTCAATCCATATAACAAATTCCAGAATAAGTCATGCCAACAGAATCAGAGTGTATTGAATTCTGGATATCAGAACAATAATTAGAATAAGAGAAGTGGTTTTATGAACAGTGGTTCTCAACATAAGCAGTATGGTTTAGGAGGATTCAAGAACAATTACCAATCGGGTTATCATAATCATAACCAAGGACAGTCTTCCACTTCTTCTCAAGATAGTGAGCTGAAGAAAATGCTACAGTAAGTTCTGGAAAATCAGATCACGTTCGCTGCAGACATAAATCAGAAGGTGGACAACATGTACAATGATCTCAATGGGAAGTTCGAGATGTTGAGTACTCACATTAAATTGCTGGAAACACAGTGCTTAGACTTCTGCGAGCAATAAAGCCCCTCTAGGCATCATTCCAGGAAAATCAGAGAAGAATCCCAAATTAAGGAATATTGCAGCCATCACATTGCGAAGTGGTAAAGAGTTGAAACTTTTTTCAAAAACAGAAGGGCAAGGATCAATTGATCCCTGCCTAGGATCGATCGATCCATGCCTAATTACGCCTATGGACAGAAGGATAGGGATCGATCGATCCCTGCACCAAGATCGATCGATCGATGTCAAAACATGGACACATCTGATTCTCGTGATAAAACAAAGCCATTAGAGGTTGAGGAAGACTATGTACCACCCCCTACTTACGTCCCTAAGCCTCCATACCCTTCAAGACCCCGTCAAAAGATCAAGGAAAGCGAGTACGAGAAGCTGAAGAATCTAGTTGGTGAGTTATATGAACGATTGCCTTTCATAGAAGCAGTCAAGATGGTACCTTCTCTTAAGAGGTATATGAAGGACATTATTTCACACAGAATGACCTTAGAACAAGGTTTATCAGTTCTTACTGCTGAGTGTAGCGCAGTTCTACAGAACATCGCACCGGAGAAACGAGAGGATCCAGGTCCTTTTGTATTACCTTGCAGGATTGGATCGCTTACTTTTGAGTGGTCAGGAGTCAGTGATCTCTGTCCAGGACAATTCGATCCTTGACGTAAAATCTAATATTATATCGCAACTTACAAGTTTGTGTCTTCATTCTCCTCTTTCTAACAAAATAAAAAAATCACCTCGCAATCTCGTTTTTGCTCCAAACTTCACGGATCTGAGTGACTTTTGAGGCTAAACTCATTAGCTTTTCGCCCTCTTTCATTCTATCTAATAAGTTTTTGCTAATTAGAAGGTATGTGTTCGCAATTCTCACTTCAATTTTCGTCACTTTTTAGGTTGATTTTAGGAACTTTTCTTTCCTTTATTTTTGATCGATGTTTGGTGCTTGAATGATGCTATATACATGTTCTATGATGTTTGGAAGTTGGATTGCACCTGAACTTAGCAATTTGAGGGTTGAATTTGGTGATTATCTGATTTCGTGTTTCAGACACCTAGAGTTTGCGAGGATTCCTGTTCTTAATGATTTGCAATGTTTATTGATGATATTATTTATTTGTGGCATCTCTATGAGTGATTTGTATATGTTTTGATGATTGGTTACAATGAATTTGATTAGTTTCACTTGGACTATGAATGCAAAACAACGATTGGATATGTTGATGATGTTCTTGCTTTGTGGACTGTTTTGATGCATGCTCTTGATGTCTATGAGTTTGATTTCTACAGGAAAATGTCTCTTTGAAAAGAGTGAATAATTTTCGTTTTTGTAGCATTTTGATTCTGATACTAATTTGGATTCCAATTGTTCGTTTTCGTAAGATATGGGTAGACACAAATTCGGAGAAGTCCCCAAGACAAGGAAGCGATCTATCTCTAATATTCATAAGCGGTTAAGAAGGAATGACCTCACACATCCCGCCAACCGTCCTGTTACTAAGGAATGGGACGAGCATGACTCGTAGTTCCTACAAGATTTGGGACATATCACATTTCCAATGACCCGTGTCATTGACGACGGTCTCCTTGAGGCATTGGATATTCAAGAGGATTTCTTTGATCTCTTCCAGAGGATGGGACTCCAAGGCTTGATGAAGCTTCAAGAGAATATCTACCACGAGCTTTGTCGAGCGTTCTTGGCATCTGCGCGCCTCGTTTATCAGGATCTTGACAACCCTTTGGGGGACCAGGGCACATTCTCTTTCATTGTGCAGGGTTAGTTTCACTTTATTTCCCTTATGGATGTGGCACGAATGTTTGGTTTTGCGCAGGGTCGAGGTACCTATGTCCCAACTTTGCCGAGGTCCAACGAGTTTTGGAACTACATTGTTGTTGGGAAATTTTTTTCTAGGAGTGCAAAGTAGTCTCGTATCCACAGTCCCGTTCTTAGACTCGTAGCCAAGGTCCTTAGCTCCCATATCTACGCGAAGTCTATTCAGGCTGTTGTTACCAACGATGAGTTGGGTATTTTGTTCAATGGCGTTAGGCACACTTGGGATTTGGGAGCTCATATTCATTATGTGGCGGCTACGGATCTAAACATGGCCGCGGTAGTTGCTAACAAGTTCACCTTCTTCAAGGTGGTTGCTTCTGAGAAGAAGTCTTTTGCTGCAAGTGCGCTTATCACTCGTCTTTTGCACTTTGTGAAGGTCTATTTCACTGGTCATACGAGGGTGGAGTTCAATCTCCTTAAGCAGGTGAAGATTTGGCGTGACGAGAGACCTGGCTATGCTCTCCTCAATGGGAAGCATCTCGTGGATTGCACCATCTTAGCTTCCCCCTGGAGGCAGCCTATTGATGATTCCTGACCTTTTATCTACCACTTCCAAGATCGTCAGCAGAGGTCTTTGTCCATCCAGTTGCCATGCCCGGATCTAACATCCATTTCTGATACACTAGGAGTTGAGTTTCTACCACCTGCAGAGCGTCTCTGCCCTTGTCCCCCTTCTCTTAAGGAGGGTTCCTCAGGTCTTGCTGGCGACCATGATGATGATGTTAATTATGAAGCGCACATGCCTCCAACTGCTGCACCTACAGATCCTGAGATTTTAGAGCTATTTTCGGAGAATTTTAGTGTTTATGAGCTCAACCCACCACCGCCACCTGCTGCTTCAGCTGCGAAGTTCAGAGCATGGAAAGTGCATAGCCATCAGAGGATGAGCTCCCTCATGCTGCGTTTCGCAAGGGAGCTTTCGAGAATAGGGCGATTACTTTCTTATTCTCCTCGCAAGTCAGTTCGAGAGGATGCTATTAGGCGTAGAGCATCACCAGTACATGCAGCTGTTGTAGATGATGACGAGGATGAGGAGATAGATGATGAGGAGATTGACGAGAAGGAGACACGCGAGGCACTTGCGCGAGAGGAGGCTAGACGGAGCGTGGAGTGCTCCAAGAGGAGAGCAGACTACACCTCAGGAGATGCAAGCAGGCATCCCAGAGCCGGACCAGGAGCCAGGCGTAGCACTTCCAGAGCTGCACAGTAGACTTTCTTTCCTTTTTCTTTACTTTTGGTTTTATTTTTCTTTTTATTTGCATTTTTCTTTTTATCTGCTACTTACCCCTTCCATGGATTTATTTCACACCGAGACAGTGTAAGATAGGTCTGGGGAGGCTACTTATGTTTTTTATTTTCTTTTGGTTTGTTGTTTGGGTCTGTTTTGTGTTTTATTGAGTCAGTCCCTATGGATGATTTGTGCTTTATGATGATTTTAGACTATTATCTCTGTGCATTGCACTTCATATTTATTCTCATTGACCATTTCACTTGAGCTTTTAGCGCATGCAAACCGGAATACCTCATTACTAAACTCCCCACAAGAAATCTCTAGAACTCAAGCTTTTGTCTGAATTATTTTTAACTCTATTTATTTGGATTACTAATGAACTTAATTGCTTTGATTCAGGAACTTTAAATCAGGAAATAAAACACATCATTCAAGATTACATCCCTATTCTTCTACCACCCTTTTCGGTAATCCTAAGTGACCAAACTCATTATTAGTGTAGCACCACACCTTCACCTTATCTAATTGAATCACCATGCATTTCTCTTTGATCTTCTATGCACACATGTGTTAAAACAATGGAGAGAATATGGTAGACATGATCCTTCTAATTACTTAGATAGGATTGAAGAATTTAGGTGGTTTTGACATGGTTCTAAGTGTCTGATTTCTTGGTGTTGGGCATTTTATAGGTTTAGATGGATGTGTTGCATTTCTTCATGCTGTATGGGTGTTCTAAGATTAAAAACCTCATTGTATTGCTAATTTCTACTATATTTTCGTGTATCTAAAAAATTCAAAATTCATTTCTTTTTCTTTATATCTGGTTTAGAAATCAGTATCTGCATGTTATTTTGTTGTTTAAATGCACCCTGAAGATTCCACGTATTAGATTTACTTTTACTTGGTGGTTTGTACTTGGGTAGTTAGGGGACATGGATATCAATATACTCTTTCCCTCCTGCGATTTTGCATAATGTTTTGCATCCTGACGCAGATTTGATACCCCGGAACAATTTAAGCCTCACCACTTTAACCCTCACCACTAAAAGCCCTTTGATTAGCTAGCCTAAATTCATGATTACGAGTTCTTTGGTAAAATATTCTCACTCTTATTTGAATGAATTTAGAGAGTTATTAACATGAATGTTGAACTTGTAGGTTCAAATTTTGGAGTAGGGATGGGCTTGGGAGGTCATGCAGAGATTCTTGATGAGAAAGTTCTAACTATCTTAAGTCTATATCGTCAGCGAAACTGGTGCAGAGTAAGGTCTACTGATAGCACAAGGTCCATTTTTTTTTCAAACTGCTTTTCCCGTAGACTTAATCTTCGTTTCCTTTACTTGAAGACAGGCAGAGATTCAAGCCTGAGGGATTTGATATATTAGCAACTTATAGGATTTTATTGTGGTTTTAGTCGAGATATATTGTATTTTAGATGTATTCGGTTCTCTTTAGAGCGGTTTTATGTTCTTTAACGTTTTTATAAGGTAATGAGTTGGATTGTGTGGAAAGATCATATTATGGACAGATTTCAAGCATTGAAGGAAGCGTTTTTGAAGAGGTGAAACATCTTGACAGAATGACAGGGATCGACCGATCCCTGTTGAGGATCGATTGATCCTTGTCACGATTCGCAGACCAAATATTTTGAACCAAACCGAAATTTTGAGAACCAAATTGCATCCTAAAGGCCTAAACTCGTGTTTTACTTTTCATTATGTTATTTTTCTGAGATTTTGACAAGAGAGAGTTTTGTAACCTAAGGGAGAAGAATCCAAATCTGTACTTCCTTTTGGAGAAGAATTTCTTAACTGTTTTACTCTTTCAATTGCAGTTACATCATGTTCTCTCTTGATTTCTTTTGTTATTGTTCATTGACTATGAGTGAGTAGTTTTCTAGTTGGGTTTAGGGTTTCTCATAGGGGATTTCATAAATATGTGATTGTTAGGTTGTTAGATCAGAGAATTATCAATTGATATTGGCTTGTCTTTGTGTTTAATGCTTGAATTAGCTTGATCACCTAGCTCATGAACCTAGGATATTTCACGCACCAAAAGTATTTGATGAAATTCATGAAATGAAGATAAGTGAATGAATTGTCTTAGACCAACAAAATTTGATGTGTAAGCAATTTGTGAAAAAATCAATCTCGTCTAGAATGCATGTTTATGATTCAAAAATCAACAGAAGCTAGTGTCTAGGATCCTTAAACATGGGTAGTTGGCGCTACGAAAGTAGGCTGACTATAAAATTGTGAATTGAGTTCAAGATGGTCCTTCAAAGTTTCCCCGACAACAAACTTAAAATCCTGATGAAATGATTTCCCTGAGAACACCCAATACCAGTGTTTACCTCCAATTGATTTACAACTCTTGCATTTCTTTGTTTCTTTCTTGCTTGATTTGGCATTCCTGCATCAATCTACAAACCTTCTTTTTCGCTTTATCCCGCATTTGATCTGATAGTTATACATGCAACCTTTGGTCTCTGTGGATTCGATCCTGAACCACTATGCCGCTAAGATCCTGAGTTCCCACATCTACGGGAAGTTTATTCAGGCTGCTATCAAATATGATGATTTGGCTTTATTGTTCGTAGGCGTTAAGCATCTTTGGCCAGGAGCTTATGTTATAACTTATCCCCATGGCCATGAGCTTAACCTGGGAGCGATGCTAGCCGAGAAGTTCGCCTACTACAAGGCTTCCATGGTTGATGTGGGGAAGTCTTTAGCTTTTGGTGGCATGCTTACCCATATTATGCGTTATCATCGAGTTCTCCTACGAGGGGAGAAGGCACCAGTGTATGGGACGACTCACGATCCCCCATATAGATACTGTGATGGTCGTCATTTGATGGATTGTTGCGTTATCACGGGTCCTATCCGAGGAGATTTCCACTCTTCTTCTGCCCCACATGTCTATCACTTTCAGAGTCGCAACCATGTTTATCTCTTTTGCATTCTCCCTCATCCTGATTTGATTGATTTGGTTAGTGTTGCAGCGGTAGAGTTTTTGCCTCACCCCGCAAATTTATTGTTGGTTCTTCTTTGAGGCCTGTTCGAATTGATGCAGATGATGAGGCTGAGGAGCATGATGATGACGCTCCTGCTGAGGAGCTCTTTCCTGATAATTTCTCTCTGTTTCAGCTTCCTCCACCACCTCCTCTCGATTGCCATGTTAGGGAGTTCCGAGATTGGACTATTGACAGCCATCAGAAGACCAACAACCTTCTCATAAGGCTTCTGAACGCCATGAAGAAGATGTTTACTAGTGTTTACACATCCTATGTTGCTACGGATGTTGCGATTTCCACCCCCGCCACTACCACTAGTAGAGATCCTTCTTCTGAGGATATTGATGAGATGATTGATGCCGAGGCCGCTCGGTATGAGGCAGAGGCGCGTAAAAAGGCGCGACACGACGGTGCTGGACCGACTACCTGATCTGATCTTCGACACACCAGTTTTTCATTTCTTTTCTTTTATTTTTCTTTTTCTTTTTGATTTTCCTTTTATCTTTGGACATACCCCTTTTTCAGATTTATTTTCCCACCGAAACGGTGTGAACTAAGTCTGGGGGAGGCTACTTATGTATTTTTATTTTTCTTTTGGTGTGCTTCTTTTGAGTGTTATGATTCTTTTAAAACTTGTTTTGGATGATCTATGCTTGCTGATGACTTTATATTATTATTCTCTGCATGTGCCTTAAACTTTATCCGATGATCATTTTTGTAGAACCATTAGCGAAGGCAAACCAGAGAACCTCACTGTCCAAACTCCCCACCAGAAAACAATGAGAATCAAGATCTTGGCTTTATTGTGATTGATTATATGTGATAGGACTGTTAAAGAATTTAATTTCTCTTGGTCAGGTTTCGATATCAAGAAACGAAAACATCATCCAAGATTGCAATCCCTATTCTTTACCACTCTTTTCGGTAATCTTGGATGGCCAGACTCAATTTTAGTCTGTATCACCACCCTTACCCTATCTCCTTGATTCTCCATTGCATCTCTTTTATGATATAACATGCACACATGTGTAAAAACAATGGAGAGAGTATGTTAGACATGGTTTTTCTTATTACTTAGGTAAGATCAGAAATCTTAGGTGGTTTAGACACGGTCAGTGTATCTTTGGGAATATGGGAGTTTGTTGATGAATTGTATGCATTTCTTTGTATTATATGGGCATTCTCTTTTGGAACACCTTTGTATGTAGCTGTTCCACCCTGATTTTGCACGGAAAAAAACGAAAAGTTCAATTTTCTTTTATTTATTTTGGAAAATGGAACATCATTTTCACTTAAGAAGAACGTTTTATTTGTCCTAAGGAATGAATTTGTTTGAGACTTTATCCGGTACGATGATAGATGCCTAGGTGGTTAGAAGGTCATAGATTTCAATATGTTCTCTCTCTCCAGAGATTTTGCATAATGTCTTGCATTTGATGTTGTTATACCCTTAAACACTTTTAGCCTCACCATATCAAAAAATCCATTCTCGATTCCTAGCTCGATTTCCTGATGGAGATTACCTGATTAAGAGTTCACGCCTAATTTTAATGAATGTAGAGGATCAATCACTTGAATTCGAGTCTTGCAAGATCAACGTTTAGAGTATTGATCGACTTGGGAGGTTGTGCAAGGGACCCGGAGAGAATATTATAGTGGTCTCGACTTTATTTGGTTAGCAAATCTAAGCGCAGAGTAAGGTCTTGTGAAAGTATATGAATCCTTGATTTCAAATTTCTTATCTTGTGGCTTAATCTTCGTTTCCTTTACTTAAGGACAAGCAAAGATTCAAGTCAGGAAGATTTGATTTGTTATGATGTTGCAGGTTTTCGTCCGTGTTTTTAATTGAGAAAGGTTATGTTTTCAAAGTATTTTGTGTCCTTTTTGAGTTTTTGTTCTTCTTTGTGTTTTCCAGAGATTATAGGTTCAAAATGGACAGAAGAACGCGATATGGCGAATTTATAAGCTTCAAAATCATTATGGACAAATGTCGCAGAGAAATTGGATTACAAAGAGGAATTTCTTGACAGAATGACCTAGAACGATTGATCCACACTACATGGACTGATCGATCCAAGACATATCGCAAAAGTCTGATTTTAAAATCAGTTTCTGAACTGAGGAAAACCGAAGACTGAACTGGGATACTTGTAACGAAAAAAACCTAGACTCATGTTTTTTAAACAATTATGTTATTTTCTAAGCTTTTGAAAAGAGAGAGAGCTTTATAACCTAAGGGAGACGCATCTAAACATGTACTTCGTATCGGAGAAGATTTCTGAACCCTTTTACTCTTTCAATTGCAATTACATCGTGTTTTCTTTTGATTCTTTTTGTGATTGTTCATTGATCATGTGTGAGTAGTTTTCTAGTTTGGCTTAGCGTTTCTCGTAGATAATTTCATGAATCTGTGATTGTTAGGTTGTTAGATCAGGGAATTATCAATTGATCTTCATTTATCTTTGTGTTTAATGCTTGAATTGGCTTGATCACCTAGTTCATAAACTTATGATCTTTTACACACCAAAAGTGTACGATGAAATTCCTGAAAGAAGGATAAATGAGAAAATTTTCTTAGTCCAACGGAAGTTGATGTGTGAGCAATTTGGGAACAAATCAACCATGTTTAGAATGCATGTTTAGGATTAAAAACTCATAGGAAATTAGTATATAGGATCTTAAAACATAGGTAGTTGACTCTACGGAAGTAAGTTGACTATAATTTTGTAAATTGAGTTCAAGATGGTTCATAAAAGTTTCCCTGATAACAAACCTAAAATTATGATCAATGATTTCCCTAAGAACATCCAATTCCCAGCAATTTTTCTCTTATTGATTTACATCAGCGTGTTTCGTTGCTTTCTATATTCCTTGCGAATTTTAACATCATCATTCAACTCTTCTTTTTCGCTTTAGCCCGCGATTAATCTAAGCAACAAAACTATGTTCCTTGGATATTCTACCACTCAAAGGGGCTACAATGCTGATGTGATACTCGTCAGGACGAAGGATCAGCTCCTAGGATGCGCTTCTCATTTTGATGGTTGAGAGGATGGTTGTGGGAACCGAAGCTCGCACTGTCGATTTACGAAATCGAAGGAAAGTCAGGAAGCCCTACCCTTCCATGAGCTCCCAGATTTCTGATGGGCAACTGGTGTAAAGTCGTGGCCGCAAGAACTGTCGGCGAGAACCCTAGATCTAACAGCGTAAACTTGTAAACCTAGTTGAGTCGTAGCTTGCTAACGAAAAACGAAAGTAAAAACCCTAATTCTCTAAGTGTTTGGTGGTGACGAAATTTTTGTCTCTCATTCTTCTCCTTAGCCCTCCTTTTATATGCCTTCGCAGGTTAAATTCGTTTCCTTTTCTGCCTTGATTCGTGCATATCTTTACGCGAAAATATTCCATTTTTTTGGGAATATTCCATATTTTTACGAATTCTCCATATTTATCTTCAGACCTTGACTTTATCGTATTTTCCTTTTATCTTTCGCGAATCTTGGGTAGATCATTGACGCAATTGGACTGGTTCACGTTCTGAAATCGTAAGTGGGCTTTTGTCGCGTTTTGGTTCTTCGTGGGCCGTTTAGCGACAAAGCGATTTTTACGATTTCTTTTAGAGAAATCGTTCTTCTTACGACTATGCGGTGATCGTTTTACAAAATGATAAGACCGATCGTATGGTTCAGACAATGTCGCTGTTCGAGCTAACCATTATCGTTTGGTACAATCGATTCGAAGTTTTTACCAAAGGTTCAAGTCTTTACGGTTATTGCCGCGAAACTGCAACGTAGATTCTGATCGGTACGAAACAAGAAACGCTTGAACCGGGATTTGAAGGAGAAGACAATCGGGAAAGCGTGGTCCGGGCGCCCATTGGGCACCTAGACCGTGGGTTTGGGCGCCCATTGGGCGTCCAGACTGTGTCTGGGCGCCAATTGGGCGTCCAGACTGTGTCAGGGCGCCCAATGGGCGTCGAGAATGTGGTATGGGCGCCCATTGGGCGTCCAGACTGTGTTTGGGCGCCCAATGGGCGTCTAGATTGTGGTCTGGGCGCCCATTGGGCGTCCAGACTGTGATCTAGGCGCCCAATGGGCGTCCAAACTTGTCATTGTTCGTTTTGATCGTATTTTTGAAGCGATGCGATTTACCATCGTTTACGGTGACTTCTTATTGATCCGAAACTTGTTTACCGAGATCTCTCGGAGGTCTCGGAGGTCTCGGAGGTCTCGTACGTTGATTTCGTTATTCTCGCGTTTAGTTTTCCGCGAGTTACTGGACTTTGCGAAGCGTTCGCTTATGGATTGCTAGACGCGGATCTTCGATATTTGGTCGAGAGTAGATTAACTTAACGGAAGAGAGATGATGCATTCGTTACTCTTTTAGGCATCGATTTCGTCGTAACCGTTTTTGACCCCAAAAATGGTAGCGGAAGTCTTGTATGGTTTAAGTGTTAGGCACGTTCGGATATGGGCGTACGAACGGCCGGATGGATAGATGCGTGGGGAACGAACGTTCGGATGGGGAAATGGACGTCCGGATGTGGTGGAATGATGCAGAGGCCGAATGGTCAACTATCAGAAGAATCCGAACACGAAGTAAATCAAAGATATTACTCGTGATGGCGAAAGAATGAACCCTAACGACGATGCATGGATTGATTAAAACTTCCGAAGAGTTGCATAAAGCTCTCGGACTTTCGATTCGTCCGAAAATTCCTAAACCACTAAGTTTCTTTTGGTTCTTAGAGAGAGAAACAAAGGAGAGAAAAGTTGATAGAAAATTTGTTGATTACAAATAAGAGAGAAGTGCTCCTTATATAGGAAAAGAGTTAGGTAGGAAGCACCCTCACTAAATGAAAAGCATTAAATAAAGACAACTTAATGAAACTACTACTTCCCAACTACTTTGGGTGGCATATTTATTAGCTTTCGTCTTCGGGGTCATTGTCACTAATGGGCTCAGGAAAATAGTCCCGAGACTAGCCTCGTTAAAAACCTTTCTCGGAAAACCCGTTGGCACAAAACCGAGAGAAGGGAAAAAGAGCACAAGACCCTACACCTCCATTAATGACGACTTTTAGAGGCTTGAATCACGATCAACGTGATCGTATAAGCACTCGTTAAGCTGCCCAGATCTTGTCGGATATGTTCTTTGACGGCACGGTTGAGCTGCTGCGTCTTGGATTGGGGCGTTGGACCGGATGATTCGCCTAAGGCGTCTTCGGGATCCAGCTGCTCCTTAGCTTCGGGTTCCTCAAATACAAGTTGTTCGTCCGCGTGCCTTGAGACCTCATTGGCGTTGGCCATGATCACATCATCCCCTCCCAGTTGAAAACGATTTGTCCTCAAATCGGAATCGTCGGAAAATTCTGCACGAAAAGGGAGTAAGTTAGTAATGTCAAAATTCGACTTCATGGTATACTTACCATGAAGATCGAGTTCGTTCGCGTTGTCGTTGATTTTCTTTGTGATCTTAAACGGCTCATCTATGTGCGGTATGAGCTTGGATTCTCTTGAAGCTCTCTTTAAACCAACGAATCCTGCAAAGGAAAAAATAGAACAAACAAAATAATCGTAAAGCAAAAGTCTTATTCCGAAAATGTTTATGCTCGGATTCAGAATGAGCTTTGAATCAAATGGGGATTCATTCATCGGCTGGAAGTAGGTGATTGATTGATGATTATCTTCGTTCAGATCAGGTGGCTTGGTTTTTTTATCTTCGTCTTTCATTCGGATTCCTCCCATGCGCTTCATAGTTGTCTTGAAACCTGCATTGGGCGCTTCGGGAAAAGACAAGCGAATTATATATGCATGATGATGAATAAGGAAATCGTTGAGTTCATAGACACTTACCTTAGCTCGTTGAAACTTTCCGGGTTGCCATATGTAGGCTTGCATGGTTTCGGACTTTGAAAGTTCAAAATCAGGCAAGCGTAGGGTTGATCGGTTTGCAAAGTTGATAACTTTCAGCTCCGAATTGATTTTGGCTTGAGAATAGTTCGTAGGCGTTTCTTGATAGCTTACAAATCTGGGACATATCTGATCGTAGCTTGATTCGTTCGAGTTTGGACGGAGTAGCCATTGAATTGCGCACATGTCCAAATTGCGAAAATCTAGATTCACTCGGATTGCAAAATCCATATCTTTCAGGTCTGAGTAGCTGCGGCGTTGATTCTAGATCGTCGTGATGTTGAGATGCGTTAGCTTTCCAGAACAGTTGAGTTTGTGGCTTAACTCATTAAGGTCAGAGAGATATGTTTCCCGGAGTGCTAGTATGTTGAAACTATTTTCTGGACAGGTTTCGTGTTTCAATGGTTGCGGCTTTAACTCCGCCAAGGATGCTTTGGGAATGCTCGATTCCTCATCATAATCTTCCCTTTTGGAGAGACTCTCTTTGAAAATAGTTCGGCCTTTACCCAAAGAAAGCAAATTGGGCTTCATCCTATTCTTAGAATTGAGATAAGTACCTCGGGTCCTTTGCTTTGGAGACGATTGAAGATGGATTTCGTCCGGTAATCTTTTGGGGCACCCTTTGGTTGAATTATCTTGGAATTCCGTCGGCTTATTAAGCTCGTTGCTGGACACGGAAATAGATGGGGACTCGGTGTTCTTCTTCGTTCTCAAGGCCATTTGGTCTTCAAAGACTTCCTGAGGCGTCATCGGAAGTAAGACGGTCTTTCGGCCATTGAATTCAAATATTTGACGGTTTGTGAAACCATCGTGAGTAACTTGGCGGTCGGTTTGCCAAGGCCTTCCGAGTAGAATGTGGCTTGCGTCCATGGGTAACACGTCGCAAAGGATTTCATCTTCATATTTCCCGATTGATAAGGGAACTTTAACTTGATGATTGATGAGTATCTTGCCATGTTCGTTGAGCCATTGTAACTTGTAAGGTTTTGGATGCGTTAGGAGATCCATTCCTAGCTTTTGGACCATCGTTTCACTAGCAACGGTTGTGCAGCTTCCTCCGTCGATGATTAGGCTGCAGACTTTGTGTTTGACAAGGCATCGTGAATGGAATAGGTTCTCTCATTGCTCATTGTCTCCTTTCGCAGTCATAAGGCTAAGTTTCTAGAGAGTGACTAACAGTTCGCCTTTCATAGCGGGTTCTTGACCGGGAAAAGCTTCTTCGGGTTTCTCTTCGTCGGATTTGATCTTGCCATTGTCCTTTAGTATCGTGACCCTTCAGTTGGCACACTCGCTTGCTTAGTGTCCAAGGCCGTGGCACTTGTGGCACTTGATGTCTCGTGAATGTAACTTGCCCTTTCCTTTCGGGTCAAGTTCTTCTGTCTTCGGCTTTAGGATTGGCTTGAGTTCTTCCTTCGGGTACTCAGATTGCTCGTCCCTGTTCCGGGACTGGTAGTTCGGCCGGGCGTTGTTGAGCTTAAGCTGCTTTTCTTCTTTCAAGGCTAAGAACTTTCGGTCGAGCTTCTCGTCCAGATTTTTATCCATCATTTTTGCCATGTTAGCCGTGATGGCGGCGATAAGAGCTTGGTTGTTGCTTGTCTTGGACATGGTACCTAAAAGGGAAAAACACGAAAATTCTGAGTAGCGATGCTCATGACAACTTATGAGAAATTCATCATAACTTAGTAAAATTTGGAAAAGTAGAATTGGGAAAAATACAACCTGATGGGAAGTGCACTGATACCACTTGTTGTGATCCTCGTCGGGACAAAGGACCGGCTCCTAGGATGCACTTCTTGTCTTGATAGTTGAGAGGATGGTAGCGAAAGTCTTGTATGGTTTAAGTGTTCGGCACGTTCGGATATGGGGTACGAACGGCCGGATGGATGGATGCGTGGGAAACGAACGTTTGGATGGGGAAACGGACGTCCGGATGAGGTGGAATGATGTAGAGGCCGAATGGTCAACTCTCGGAAGAATCCAAACACGAAGTAAATAGATGATATTACTCGTGACGGCGATAGGATGAACTCGAACGGCGATGCGTGGATTTATTGAAACTTCTGAAGAGTTGCGTAAAACTCTCAGACTTTCGGCTTAGATTTGCTAAGGAAGAAATTCCTAAAGCACTAAGTTACTTTTGGTTCTTAGAGAGAGAAAAAAAGAGATAGAAAGTTGATAGAAAATTTGTTGATTACAAATGAGAGAGGAGTGCTCTTTATATAGGAAAAGAGTTAGGTAGGAAGCACCCTCATTAAATGAAAAGCATTAAATAAAGACAACTTAATGAAACTACTACTTCCCAACTACTTTGGGCGGAGTATTTATTAGCCTTCATCTTCAGGGCCATTGTCACTAATGGGCTCGGGAAAATCGTCCCGGAACTTGCCTCGTTAAAAACCTTTCTCGGAAAACCCGGTGGGACAAAACCGAGAGAAGGGAAAAAGAGCACAAGACCCGACACCTCCATTAATAACGGCTTTCGGAGGCTTGAATCACGGTCAACGCGATCAAATAAGCACTCGCTAAGCTACCTGGATATTGTCGGATATATTCTTTGATGGCACGATTGAGCTGCTGCGTCTTGGATCGGGTCGTTTGACCAGATGATTCGCCTAAGGCGTCTTCGTGATCCAGGTGCTCCTTAGCTTCGGGTTCCTCAGGTACAAGCTGTTCATCCGCTTGCCTTGAGACCTCATGAGCGTTGGCCATGATCACATCAAATGCTATGACCCGGAAACTAGAAGGGTAATGGTGTCTAGAGAAGTAAAGTTCATAGAGAACCAAGGGTACTATGACAAGAAGAATTCAGAGGAGCTTAAGAACCTATCTCACACATCTATCCGAGCAACTAGTCTTAGAATCCTAATAAAGAATCTTGGCATTGGCCATACCAAATAAAAAGAAGTGACTATGGCTCTCTTGTCACTTCAAGAACTATCTCACCTTAATCATGAGGAGGGAAATGAAGATGAAGTCGTGACACATACTCATGATGAAGAAGGATCTGAAACTAGTGCAAAAGAAAGAGATGAATCTAAAATACATGTTCAAGAAGAAGGTTCATCAAATCATGATCAAGATTGAATTCAAGAAGAGGAGCATGTTGAAGAGGTTCAACCCCTAAGGAGAAGCACAAGGGTAAAGAAACCGTCAAAGTGGATAGACACAAGGGTGTATTACAATTATGAGATTGTGGCTCATCTCATTCAAGCTACTTGCTCTCTTACCGTGTATACTCAAGAGAATCATGTCTTCATGGCAAACTTAGATGAAGGATACATACCAAGGACTTATGAAGAGGCTAAAGAACATAAGCTTTGGAGAGATATCGTGAGTAATGAGCACAATGCCATCGAGGCGATTGAAACTTTGTTTGAGTCCGAGCTACCCAAGGAAAGAAAGTCGTTTCAAGCAAATCGGGCTTCACCATCAAGTAAAAAGTGATGGAAAAATTGAGAGGCACAAGGCTAGGTTAGTGTCAAGATGATTCACTCAAGTATATGGAGAGGACTATATTGATACATTTTCACCTTTGGCCAAGCTACAAACCATTCTGATTGTGGTTTCACTTGCTACCAACTTAGAATGAGATTTATGGCAACTGGATGTCAAAAATACAATCCTACAAGGAGAACTAGAAGATGAAGCGTATATTCATCCTCTTCCAGGCCTAGAGCACACTTCCGAACCCGGAAATGTTTTACGGTTAAAGAAAGCTATCTACGCACTCAAGCAATCACCAAGAGAATGGTACCACAAGCTAAGCACCACGCTCAATGGGAGAGGCTTTAGGAGAACCGAGGCGGTCCACAAACTATTCACCTTACCAAGTCCGAAGGGTATAGTGGTGGTGCTTAGTATGTAGATGACATAATTATTACCCGAAGCGACAAAGAAGGTGTACAAAACACCAAGGTATATATTAAATTCTTCTTTAACATTTTAGATTTGGGTGAGCTAAAGTACCTCCTAGGTATAGAAGTATGTCGATTTAAAGAGGGGCTATGTCTATCTCAAAGGAACTACACACTTGATTTGTGGAATGAGTTAGGTACACTTGGAGGAAGAATAACCAAAACTCCACTTGAATATGGTTACAAAGCCTTACGCGAGGGGGAGTATGAAGACAAGGTGTTTCAAGATGCTAAGCTACATAAGAGAACGGTGGGGAAACTCATATATCTTACCATTACAAGACCAGAAATTTGTTTTACCGTGAACCAAGTCAACCAACACATGAAAGCACCAAAGATACATCATTAGAACATGGTGGAGAGGATCATTAGCTACTTGATTGGGGCATCCGAACAAGGAATATGGATGGGAAGCAACAAGAATACCGAGATTGTTGGATATTTTTATGCGGATTGGGTCGGTCATAGAAGTGACAGGAAGTTAACAACCGGGTATTATACATTCATTGGAGGCAATCTAACTACTTGGAAGAACAAGAAGAAAAAGGTTGTTCATGTTCAAGTGTTGAGGCTGAATATAAAGCAATGAGGAAGCTCACCAATGAGCTAGTTTGGATCCAGAATCTGCTTACGGATTTAGGCATTGAGACATCATCTCCTATCACAATGCATTGTGATAATAAATCCGTTATCCACATAGCTTCGAACTCGGTGTTTCATGAGAGGGAAAAACACATTTAAGTTGATTGTCACAAGGTTAGACAAATGGTTGAATAAGGAGTGATTTTACCATGCTACATTAGGAAGGAAAACCATTTGGCCGACATATTTATCAAGGCAGCAAGCAAGAGGACTTGTGAATCCATATATTTGTGACTTGGGCTTACAACCATTCGGGAACGATCATCCTCTTAACCTTGAAGACTTTACTATTTTCCTCTAAGTGTGGTTTTATCCCATCAGATTTTTTCACTTGTATTTTTAATGAGGAAGTTCTTCTTTGTTACAAACTTGACTATTGCAAGGTCCTATAGTCAGAAACTTACTAAGTCTGTACCTATACGCTTTGAAACTTACTAAGCCATGAAATGTATACATAAGACACTTTCATGATTTTTTTGGATCAAAGTCACTCAAAAAATTAAGTTTAAAGTTAAAGGGATATAAATCTCATCATTCTAAACTAATTAACTCACAATTCAAAATCTAAAATTCTAAACCATAATGCACTCATACAGATTTTCTCATTTCAAAAGAGTTTAACATGATTTTTTCAAACTCCTCACTATTCATTCAAGAACACATAATCATCCAAATTAAGTTTTAACATCAAAATCTTGCAATCTAATCTGTATCTATCATCTGTAATAGTTAATTATACTCACAAAGATAATCATGGTCTAGAAGCTAACAAAATCCAACATTCAAGAATCACCATGAAAGTTTTAAGAGAAAAATATTTTGAAAAGAGAGTACATCAAAGATATGCTTTAATTAGATACAAATGCAAGCAGAAGAAGAAGGAATTGAAAGATGCAAGAAACCTTGAAATCAAGAGATTTTTGGAAGTGAAATGTTGACAAATTTCGTACTTATTTCTTTGTAAAATCATGTGAATGAGAGAGGGTGATAGTGCATGCAATTTGTTAGTTTCCAATGACAATCTTATCTCGTTTTAACTATTCAAAATCAAATTAAACAAATTAAAATCAATGGGAAAACCAAGATTCCTGTAAATCGAAATTTTAATGACCAGAACAAGGTTGAGAACAATTTGAAACCATGTCCAAGATATGAAAACTCAAACAAACTCCATGATTGTTTTGTTTTAACAAGCTTTCATTTTTCACTTAATGTATCCAAATCAAACTTAATAGACTTTAACTTATTGAAAATTTAAACAAAAGACGATTGAAATTTGTATGTACAAAACATGGATAGGGAGAGAGAAACACAACTGAAAGAGAGTGATAAAAAGGTGCTTCAGAAAACGGGTTGCAAGTAAAAGAGAAAAGTGTCACTTAGTATAATGAACTAGCTGACGGTAAGATATCACGACAACTGGAAAAGTTTAACAAAATGTAACATTTCTGTAACATCCCGGTTCACCTGCCCAAAGTCTCTTCCGGATCTGTTTTCTTCCCTAACTAATTCCAACTTCACAATCAATCTCCCGGAGCATTTCTAATAAAAATGTTATACCATCACATAATAAATCCAGCTTATTGCTAGACAGAGCTCCATATGTGAACAAAGTCTTCTCACCCACATAAAAGAAAAGAAAAACAAGTCTAAAAGATACTAAACCAAGTCAAAAACATAGAAAACAATTTAAAGAAAATCCGGTTCCGAAAACGAACAACACAGTTCCATCGTCATCCGTCCAGCTGCTCGTCATACTCACCTGCAGGGACAAAAAAAGGGAAGGGGCAAGGGGAAAGAGAGGATGAGTGATAGGGGAATCACCTAGTGAGACATGGAATTGCTAGACACGCAACACCGCGGAATGGTCTTAACATGCATTCACGGATAACATAGAATTAGCACTAAACAAACACCTATTGTGTCACAATCAAGCATGACATCCAACGGTGTCCTAGACAAAACCCCCGATTTTCTCCAAAACGCCTTAACCTGCCGACAACCACCACAGTGACCGGCTATGTCACTCTCCAACTCCCCGATTTGTGTGGACTCAGGATTTTCTTTCACTTCTCCGGGGGCGAATACACTCCCATCATCGCATTCCAAACTCAATCATCACATCCTAAGCACTAGTTCAATTTCCTAGACCTAACATTTCAATCATCAAACAAACTGACTCGACTCTTAATCAGGACTAGCAAGCAATACGCGTTAACCCTATGCTAGCAATGAAAACATCCTAAGGCAATTCTACGGGGGAATAGCTATGGGAATAGCGCCTCACCTTGACAACTGCAGACGCGGAATCTGGGCGCAGATGACTTTCGGAACAGCTACTGAACTTCTGGCCCTGAACCAGGAAGGAACTCGGATTAGACCTTAAATTTGAAACCTGACTAAAAAGGAAACTTTCCATTTTATGGAAACCTGCCATAAATTGAAACTTTCTAAAAGCAGAAACTTCCTAAATCGGGAAACCTGCCCAAAATAGAAACATTCCTGAAAAGGAAACTTTCCAAAAATAGAAACCGTCCAAATTGAGAACTTGCAAAAAATGGATAGTTTCCATAAATGGAAGCTCCTAAGACCGAGCACGGGAAAACTACGAAAACGATCTAAATCCTACGGAAACAACTACTGAACACGGAAAAGGTAAAACAGAATTTCAGAGCGCGGAACTACCTCACAAACGACGGAAACGCCCGCGGTAGAGTCGCAGATTCACGAGCACGGCGGCTTGGGTTCACGGCGTGGGCTGATTGGCGAAGACGTGGCTCGGGAGATCTCGCGGTGGCTCGGATTTCGTCGGAGATGATCGGGAGATGCTCGGGTCGGCTTTCATCGGGATCGCGGTGCAGGTTTGACGGCTCGGTGGCTACGGTTAGCTGCTGTGAGGCTCCAGAGAGGGTCGACGGTGGCTGGTGGCTCTCGAGAGGCGGTCGCAAGGCTCGAAGAGGGGAGATTGGCTCTCGATTAATGGAGATCGGCGGCTGGTGAGGCGGCGGCGCGATTCCCGAGGCTCGCGACGGTGATTAGCAGCTGGGAACGGTCGACGGACGGTTCGGGTAGCTCTGATCGACGACAGCTCGGTGTTGGTGACTCGACGAAGGCTCGAGTGGTTCGGTTCTCGGGTTTGCGAAGAAATTTGGTAGAGTTTCGTTACGGGATTCGTGGTGATGCGTTTCTCGAGGTGATAATGCATTTAAATAGGGACAGAGAGGCACAAGTTGACCTAGGGTTTTCGGTTCGCCTAAATTGATCCCATCGTTTTGAACCAGACCGGGTTTCGGGATGTTTCAGTTCTCCCCCACTTCAATGGGATTCGTCCTCGAATCCTGAATGTCCTCTGGTTGCCTTCCGGATCCTCCGAACAATTCTAGATAATCTCTTTCCATTTCACCTTCGACCTCTCAGGTTTCCTCCTGGATGCCATCTCCTGCCACACTTACTTTGACCATAACCACAACCTTATCCTGAATTTCTTTCTCTGCTCTCTCCAGAATTTCTAAAGGCTGACTCTGAACTGAGAAGTTCTTTTGCAGACTCGGCGGCGGACTAGGCAGAATTAGCTCTGGTTCTCTGATGACTTTCCTCAGCACTAACACATGGAAAACATTGTGGAAGTCTGCTAATTCCTGAGGTAGATCCAACTTATAGGCAACTGCGCATATCCTTTCAATGATTGGGTACAGCCCCACGAATTTGGGTCTCAACTTTTTCTTACCATTTCCTTGCTTCTCTTCTTGGAAATTCCTCAGCTTTAGAAATACTAGATCCCGGACTGCAAATTCCAGTTCCCTGCGGCGGTTGTCTGCATAACTCTTTTGACGATCATGGGCTTCCTTTAGCCGTTGTTTGAGCATTTCAACTTGTTGCTCAGTTTCCTTTATGATTTCGGGCGCTAAATCTCTAGTCTCCCCCACTTCGGACAAGCACAGGGGCATCCTGCATGGTCTTCTGTAAAGAGCTTCATAGGGTGGCATCCCTATACTAGCATGATAACTGTTATTGTAGGCGAACTCAACCAATGGAAGATGCTTAGACCAACTATCTCCCCCATTTGAGTACACACGACCACAACATGTCATCTAGGGTCTGAATCGTCCTTTCCGATTGCCCATCGGTCTGTGGGTGGTAGGCGGTACTGAAGTGTACCCTTGTGCCCAAAGCTTTCTAAAACGCTTGCTAGAACATAGATGTGAACTTGACATCTCGATCTGACACTATACTGACTGGGACCCCATGCAGTCTGACAATCTCATTGATATACTTCTCTGCTAACTTGTCGGCTCCACCAGTCCTCTTTATGGGTAGAAAATGGGCACTCTTTGTCAATCGGTCGACGATTACCCAAATTGTGTTCTTACCTCCAGTGGTAGATGGCAAGCCGGTAACAAAATCCATGGTTACCATATCCCATTTTCATTGTAGTAATGGTAAGTCCTGAAGAAGACCTCCTAGTACGCGGTGCTCTGCCTTTACCAGCTAACAAGTCTGACACTGCAAAACCCAAGTGGTGACTTCTTTTTTCATTCCGCCTTAATGGTAAAATCTCTTCAGATCTCGGTACATCTTGACAACTCCCGGGTGAACAGAAAACTTCGAGCAATGAGCCTGCTGCAATATTTCCTTTCTTAACTCTTGATCGTTCGGTACACAGACTCTGCCCCTGAACATGACCATTCCATTGGTCGGTACATGGTACCCAATGACCTCCTTCTTGACCATCTCCTGGAGAGACTCGTCCTTAGTTTGAGCCCTGCGAATTCTCCACAACAAATCGGCTTGGTCCACTGCTTCTAGCCTGGTTAAACCATCTTCTACGGTAGTGGCGCACAACCTGAGACTTTCCATCATCTCCACCAGTTCTTGAGTCTCCTTTGACTCGGCCACATCTGTCCTTCTGCGGCTTAGAGCATCTGCAACCTGGTTAACCTTACCATGGTGATAGGCAATCTCCATCTCATAATCTGCCAAAGGTTCTACCCATCTGCGCTACCTCAAATTCAAGTCTGGCTGGGTGAAAATGTACTTCAGGCTCTTGTGGTCGGTGAAAATCTGGATCTTCTCCCCGTATAGATATGCTCTCCAGATCTTGAGGGCGAAAACCACTGCTTCTAATTCTAGTTCATGCGTCGGGTAGTTTAACTCGTGAGGTCTCAACTGTCGCGAGGCATTGGCGATGACCTTCTCAAGCTGCATCAGAACACATCCTAACCCAACTGCTGAGGCATCCTTATAGACCTGATACGGTACCCCTACCTTCGGCAGAGCAAGCAATGGCGTATGCGTCAATCGATCCTTTAACGCCTTGAAACTCTTGGAAAAGTCCTCTGTCCATTCGAATTTAACTCCCTTTCCTGTAAGGCGAGTCATTGACTTGGCCAGACTGGCGAATCCTTGGACGAACTTGCGATAGTAACCAGCTAAGCCCAAGAAACTGCGAACTTCGCTAGCGCTGGTAGGCGTCGGCCAGTCTGTGATAGCCTTGATATTCTATGGATCCACTGCGACTCCAGATCCTGAGACTACATGCCCTCGGAATCCTATTTCCTTTTGCCAAAAGCTACACTTGTTGAGCTTGGCATACAACTTCTGCTGCCTTAAAGTTTCTAGCACAATCCTTAAGTGTTGGGCATGCTTCTCCTTAGTCTTGGAATACACCAGGATGTCGTCGATGAAGACAATCACGAACTTGTCCAAATGCTTCTTGAAGACGTCATTCATCAACTTCATGAAGGCGGCTGGTGCATTTGTTAGCCAGAACAGCATGACTACAAACTCATAATGCTCGTATCAGGTACGAAAGGCCGTGTTTCGCACATCTTCTTCCGCGATTCGAATCTGGTGATAACCTGACGCCAGATCAATCTTGGAGAATCAAGAAACTCCTTGGAGTTGGTCCAACAACTCGTCTATTCTTGGCAACGGGTATCGGATCTTAATTGTGACCTTGTTCAGACCTCTATAGTTGATGCATAACCGGAAGGTGCGTTGGAGGCAAGCTTTAAAATTTATATAAGCCCGTTTCCTATCAATAACAC
>OVAN01001568.1:0-39763 GCA_900406275.1 Anastatica hierochuntica
TAAAGGGCTCATTCATCCATTCCGACACCCGTTCACACACTTGTCTTCGCAAGAAAGTCTTCTACTTCTTCTTCACTTATAAATTTCTATAACGTTCTTTAGCACCCATCTATTTAGGAGAGAGACATAACATCATGGAGGTACCACCTAGCTCCCAAGCTCTCCACCTAGCTCCCGAGCTCTCCACCTATCTCTCAAGCTCTCCACCTAGCTCCCGAGCTCTCCGCCTAGCTCTCAAGCTCTCCGCCTAGCTCCCCAGCTCTCCGTCTAGCTCTCAAGCTCTCTGCCTAGCTGTCTAGTTGTCCCACCTACCTGAAGCTGACGACCTGGCGACCTGACGACCTGGCAACCTGACGAGCTGCCCAGCCGGAGGGATGACTAATGAGCGTACTAGAAGAGAAGACCTAGCTGCATAGCTGAATGAAGAAGCTCTCTCGGATAATCCCACCTCGCGAGCGATCACACATGTAAACATATTCCTCAGAAATCAATAAAGCTAAGACCTTTCTCGTATATTATACTGCAAATTGTGCACCCGGTATTCTGTGTGGATTTCGGATCCAACACCATGTATCATGAGCTTCTGAATGAAGTGAAAACTCACACCAACAACAAAGCTTGTGTGTCATGTATCCTTACTTCCTCAGGTTTTTATTTCATATTTCTTCTAGCAATCAATTAATGTTCAGATCGTGGCTTGATTTTGTGTTTCTTTCTTAGTTAGAATTTGAACCACTAACACTTAATGTACTTCACGTTCTTCTTCTTATTTTAAGCTCTAAGAGGTAAACTATCAAACACTTGGTATGCAACGTAATTATCTCTTTCTCCTATATGTGATGGGAGTAATCTCAAATTGTGATTATCACACATGTCAACAAGACCAAGAGGGTAATTGTTTAGGACTTTTGCTGTAGATTGTTGCTATTAAATTATACTTTAAAATATTAGCTGTTACTTTAAATGCTGTGCCTTTTAAAAAAAAAACAAAAAGTCATAAATTGTAGACTTTTAAAAAAATCAAGTGTAGAGTAGAAAAAGAGATAATTTGGTTGTGAGAGATTTTACGGGCTGTGAAAGATTTTAGGACGGTTAAAACATGATTGGCAAAATTTTAATTTTAAAAACTTTCATTTATTTTAAAGTCTTTACAGTTTTTAAAGCCATAAAACCAATCACCCCCCAAAACTAGTATTGGATTTCTCACAAACCACCATTGATTCATATGGAAATGAAGGCTTGGTTCTAATTTTGAAACATGTACCTGAGATTCTGTAACACCATTAATCCTTGAGTTTGACTCATTAGTCGCTGGTTCAAGTTGTCGACTCAAAACAATTGGTTGAAACGCTTTTGCCTCTGTTTTAAACTCTTCCTTAGACGATGCACTCTTCAAATTTAGTTTCTTCTCACTAACATCATCTTCTGGGATCGCTTGATTGGGCTCACTTTCCTTTTCAGGATTCGATTATGTTTCTGTCGGTTTTGCTGCAGAAAGTGGTTTTATCTCTTGAACTCGTTCTCTTGCAACAATCTCTTCCACCTTTTGATCCTTTGTATAACTACTATTCATCTCGTGAAGCCATCGTTGATTCTCCATCATAATCCTCATACGGTCCAGATCACACTAGTAGATAAAAGTTGTGTAGCCACATTTTAGCCACGAAACAAACGTGGCTATAGCATCATAACCTTTTTCGTGGCAAAATCCTACGTATAGCCACGAAAAAGTCACGATCCTATAACCACGATTTAGTCGCGAAATCTTTTGTGACTATAGCACTTTTTTTATTAGTGCCATCTTCATCGTCAAAACGTTGCGATAAGCTTCCTTCAAATCCTTCCAACCCTTGAAAAGCCACAACGATTGACGTTGTTTGTACCAAGCTCTAGCTTCGTCTTCCATGAAGCTTTGGGAAAAATTAAGTTTCTCTAAATCCATTTAATTCTCCCAAGCAAATTAAGCCTCTAACCATGAAATCCATGGCCGCAAATCAATTTCGGTGAAGATTGGTATCTCGACGAACTCCATCATGATGTTCGATCTTAGTCACGATGCACCAATTGATAGGGTTTGAAACTCGAAACTATTTGTAACTCAATTCTTACTCACGATATCTCTCAAACAAACCCAAATTGGAAACTCTTCTTATTAAAAGTAAATCCAAACACAAAGAAACAAAGATAAAATAGAGATTTAGAAAGAAGAGATCACTCAACTCTCTAAAATCCTCCCATCAAATCGGAAACTGATATGCCCAAGACAACACATTGCCATCTCCCAAAACCGCACTCAAAGCATAATCGTAAATGAGAAGGTGAAGCAACATATAAAGATCCCAAAGCAAAGTCTCTTTCTGATTCGAAGGCTTCCGATTAGTCTTTTTCCACCATGAGCTCTTCACGTGATGTATGACCTTATCAAACTCACTATTAGTACACTATGGTGGAGGAAAATTACCGTAATATAGACCATAAATACATATGAAATCTTGCAATGAGAATCGAAGAGGTTTAGAGCAAAAAAAGGTCCACGCCTCGTATTTCCCTTTCGTAATCAATTGACGACAAAACAACCCATGTATCTGCTTCACGAAATTGCAGGACCCAGGCCCAGTCCGGAGAAGCTTTAAAAATTTTAGGTCGGAAACCTATAAAATTTTTTGGACCATTTGTTTTGGATTTTTTAGGGGAAAAAAATAAAATTAAAACGTGTACATACATTTAGTTGAACTGTGACCTCAAACTTAAAAGACCATATCCATTTACCATCTGAACTAATAGAAACTTTTACCAAAAAGTGGTCGATTTTTTACTTATAATTATGGAGCCGGAAGCTGTTGCTTATGTAGCTTCCTATCAAGGTCGGGTCTGGCAGGACCTTGTAACCAACAACCTGAAAAATTTGTCGAATAAAGGATGAAGAAATGTATGCAATTCTTGAAACTTTTATAGAGCATTTGTAACACGTCCAATCAAATTTTTCTTAAAGTGGATGTTCAATTGTGGTGATGCAGTTGGGTACCAATCACACATAGCTTATTGAGTTACCATTGTGAACTTCCACCTTCCATGGATACATTGTCACAATTTATGTAAAAGTTAGTATTTTTCTTTTTTTTTTGTCATCAGCCTAGTGGCTTAGTAGTTCCCTGAAAAGGGCATCACCCCGTGTTCGAACCCAGGTAAGTGAACTTGGTGGTAACCACTGTACCATTTGTGCCACTCAATTAGTATTTTTTTTTTATGAAAGGGAAAGTGGCAAAATACGAATGACTCCCAAATTTGTAAGACTCGATTAGGTTAAACCATCGTAATTCACTCCATATGCAGCTACAATTGCTAATAGTTATTAAATTTTAAAATTAACTTCCAAACCCACGTGATGACGAGAAAAAAAGTTGCATCTTCCAGAGTCTTAACCTTCATGGATTGACTTTGCAATCCACATGCAATTTTTGGCGCAGACATGTTCACATCTTCCTACTAGGAGCTTTGATTTCACTATAACTTTTGCAACCATTGCAATTGATGAATGATGATTAGGGTTTCTCGATTAGTTGTTGTGGATGGATAAACAATCGAATTAGATTAAAAAGTTGAAAACCAAGTTTTTGAATTTCAATATTTGTCTACAAGCTGGTGATAAACTGAATACGATATGATCACTTTTTGTGACAAACACAGCTGAAATCACAATATTGATACAAATTTGGTTGATTTAATGAATCAAAATTAAGATGTTTATTCGGAAGAATGAGAAAATAATGAAAGATGAAAAATGAATTCCTTTTTCATATACTTAATGACACTTTTGATAATAACCCAAAACACATGGGGCACAAGTGGCAATAAAACATTTCTCTAATATCTAGTTTCCAAAATAAAACTTGTGATTACATTAAAACCTATGTAAATTAATATTGTTGGGACTTTAAAAATTTACTAATTGATAAATTAATATTATTAATTTATAGACAGTTTTAATATATATATTTAAAATTTTATTTAAATAATAATATATCAAGAATTTAAATAAATCTATATGTGAAAATAACATTTACAAATTTAAAATTAGGATGAACTACTTTTGATTATCACAAGATAAATATATTTTAATAAAATATTAGACTGTTAAAGTAAAATGATATATGTTCATAAATTTAAATTTAAGTACTACTATTTTGTTTTTGATAATCATGTTAAAACTATATTATGGTATTACATAATTTCATTATAAATTTTAGTTATATTTGCATAAGTCTGTATGATTATTAATTTATGATATTATAAGGAACATATATTTACAGAAAAAGTTTTAAAAAATTATATTATTATTTTATTATCTTATCAAAATCTGTTAAATTTTACATAAGTCGGACCAACAAAATTTATTATTTTATAGAATATTAATTTATGGAGGTTATACGGTACTTTACCAACTACAAATTTAAAGCTACTCTGTCATGGATATTATGGTTTATATGGAAATCAAAGAATCAAATAGTTTTTAAGGGACTCAGTTAGAAGTTGGGGAGCTTCAACGATAGGTGGAGATTGATTACCTAACTTGGAAAGAATCGCAAATAATACTTCCTTCCCCTGATACGCCTCTAACCGATTATCCAAGGGAGACAAATGGATTAGTTTGTCGTTTTGATGGATCTTGAAAACAAAGTGATCCGACAGCTGGACTTGGATGGGTTTATCTTGATATGGAGGAGAAGGTATCACTACTCGGGGCAAAGTGTTTTCGTCGAAGCTTGTCACCATTGCACTCAGAGATAAAAGTTTTATTATGGGTGATGATTGAACTTCGCGATAGAGGAATAAATTGCCTTCATATCCGAATTGAGACTGATTGTGCACAGCTAATTAATCTCATTCATATCCGAATGACTGACCTCCATTCGAGACACTCTTTCAGGATTTTGAGATGCTAGGGGGACAACACTAAATTTTTTCTCTAGCTCTCATTCTGCGCACGAAAAATCAACAACGGGACTGTTTGTTTAAGAGTCTCAAATTTTTTTCTATGATATCGTTTATGTAAACTCTTGTCTTCCGGATTATGTTGTCGAAAAAGTAATAAATTTTTAATTAATGTTTCGTGGGTAGAAAAAAGAAAAACAACTCTCTCACCAACTTGTTTTTTTAAATCAAAATTTAAATTAGTCAAACAATTTAAACGAGTTGACATTTTTATAATAACGATAAGGTAAAAAAGGAATTAATAATTTTTTTTTTTGTCTCCAAGGAATTAATAAATTTAAAAATAAAAAAATATATTTGTGCGGTTAAAATAAAGAAAATAAAGGAAAGTCGAAAACGTCAAGAAAAATATTCTTTGATCTGACTTTTATTTTTTCTTCTTCTTCTTCTTTCCAAATCTCTCTTCTTCCATCGTCTTCCTGTCTTGTATCTTTCTTCACCTATGGGAATCTCCTTCAGCAACCGTCGCCGGCACCACAATCACCATCCTCCTCCTCCTCTTCCTCCGCCGTATCATTACTCCGTTCCTCCGCAACAACCACCGCCTCAACCACCGTACAATCAGTACAGCTACACTCACAACCACCTCATATCAACAACAACAACAACTCCACATCTCTCTCTTCCTCCTCCTCCTCCTCCTCCTCCGGCGCCGGCTCATTATCAGCCACCGCCTCCGCCGCAGATTAGTTACGGAGCATACGGTCAAAACTACAACAACCAATACTCTTATTACCCTCAACAGCCTCCTCCGTATTTCTCCGGATGGAATCAGCCGGTGCCGGTTCAGCAACTCCCTCCTCCGCCGTACGTTGAGCATCAGAGTGCAAAGAAGGTGAGAAACGATGTGAATGTTCATAAAGATACGGTGAGGCTTGAAGCAGACGATCTTAACCCTGGTCATCATCTAGTCTCCTTCGTCTTCGATGCTTTATTTGATGGCAGGTATAGTAAATTTTGAAACATTGTTTGCTTTTGTGTTCGAATTGTTCAAATTGATCCAATTTGAGTGAGTTTCTTGACGGTTTAGAACCAGAATTAGGACGAGATTGGCCAATTCGTGTAAAGGAAAGTCTTTTAGTCATGATTTCGATACGAAAAACCGCAGTTTTCGGGATTAAGAAAGGTTGAATTTTTACATGATCTAGGTGATGCAGATTTTTCAATCGCGTAGTTAATCTCTACATGAATGTAGCACGGGTACTTCGATTAGATAGTCATGTTGCGTACCTAAGAACCCGATACTTCATTGGGACATTTCGGAAAGTAGTGTTTATCACTAAAGGCAAATGCAGGATTCGAACCCTGGTTTCGTGAAATGAAAGCAGAAGCACTTACTCCTCTTGGATTTTAATTATCTTTAGTCTTTTATTTATTTGTTTTTACACTTGTTTTCGCTAAATCAAATATAGTAGAGGGTTTTTTTTAGTTATGTCACATGACATATTAATACTTAGAACCGATTTATCCCTAATAGAACGTATTTTTATCTAGCCTACTTGCTCTATGTTACCGTACTTATACCGTACCCTTTTTTAGAAATTTAAGCTAGTCGTCTTCCGTCCCGTTTCCCTTTCAGTGCAACATTAATACTTTTCGAGTTGCGGCCATAAGGATATTGTTTGCATCAAACACAGAAGGCTAGAAGCTAATGAATCAATCTTACTTCTCTATGTTTGTTGGATAAGGATTCTCATTATGTTCTTGTTGTCTCCATTTTTCAGTTTCTCAATCATCTTTTTCGCAAGGGAGGAAGCAAACTGCACAATGGTTCCGCATTTATCAGAAGTCTATCCACCAACCAAAGTCCCTTTCAAGAAAGGAATCGCGCAAAAGTTTCTACAACCTTCAGGGACCGGAACCGACCTAGGCTTCTTTGCACTTGATGATCTATCAAAACCATCACCGGAAGAAGTGTACCCACTAGTAATATCAGCCGAGACTGTTATTTCACCAAGTTCGGTTTTGGAGGAACCATCAGTTCATAAGCAAATCACACAAGCGTGTTTGGAGAAGACTAGTGATGGATCTTTCAAAGTGAAGGTCATGAAGCAGATCCTATGGTTTGAAGGATTTCGATATGAACTACGTGAGTTGTATGGAATCGATAACTCGACCACACAAGGTGACGTTTCGTCGGACTTAGAGGATACTAGCGGCAAAGAATGTGTCATTTGCTTGACAGAACCTAAGGACACGGCCGTCTTGCCTTGTCGACATTTGGTAAAAGCTTCTTCTCATTTTTTTCTTCGATCTGGTCTTTCACAAGTTTTGATTTATAACTCTACAGCGGAGTTTCAAAAACATGAACAGACAAATGCCGTTAATAGTCTCTTTAGCTAATCAGAATCTATAGCAAATAGTTCACAAGAAGATAGTTTTTTGGTTTGAATTCTTCTTTAGGCTAAATCATTGTTATATTTGCAGTGTTTGTGCAGCGATTGCGCAAAAGAACTGAGGTTTCAGTCAAACAAATGTCCGATTTGTCGACAGCCAATCGACGAGCTTTTAGAGATTAAACTGGTAAGTACTGATGAACAACAATGAAACAAAGATGTTTCTTCCCTTAACCGTAAACACAAAATTTGATACTTTTTTCCTTGTTCGAATTCGGATTCTTTTGTTCGTTTTTTCTCATACAAATCCAGTCTGTTTTTTCTTATTTCATACTCTCCACAGATTTGTTGGTCTTAGTTCGGAAAAAATTTGAAAGAACAAAAAAGCATTAGTAATGTATATAAGCTCATTTTTATGTTCTTCACAAACAAAACTATTTTTTTGCATATACATATTGATTCCAAGTGATTCAATATATCATATCTATCCACACATCATAATAGCATTATGTTGCTTTTACTTCTTTTAGTTTAGCTTGTTAGTTTTTCGGTAATTGTTTTACCGGTTTATGGCTTCGGAAGTGTTTCTTTAAACTCGCCGGCTATGTTTTCAGGGGTGTTTCTTTATACTTGCCGATTATGTCTATGGAAAAGTCGATTCTTTTATTGGCTTTGTGTATTCTGAAAGTTTCTTATATTAATATAAGCCTCACATGAAAAGAAAACAAACTAACTAACTAAAATTGTTGCTTTGGGTTTTTTTGTCTTCTCATTTTACGGTGAATTGTTCATGGAAAGTCTTTTAGTTTTGGGTTATTTTGTCTTCTCATTTTACGTTGAAGGTTTGTATCGATGTTTGACTCTGGGGGTATAATGTACATCGCCGGCTTTTGGCTCGAAAAGGTTTATCATCTTTGCCGGCTTTAAACTATTTATATGGTATCTTTGCCGGCTTTAAACTATTTATATGGTTTATACACTCAATAAAAATCACTAGATGCACAAGGGGAAAAAACTAAAATTGTTGCTTAATGTTCTGAAAGCATAATAGATTTGTTTCTTATAAAACATTACTAGTGTTGACCAGCGCTGTGCGTGGAGTAATCTATTATATTAAGATAAATTAATTCTTATTTGAAATTGATATTAAAATTTTGTCTACATTTAATTTGAAATAAATATTTGCAAATCCTGTCAACATTTAAACATATATTATGTGTATCAAATATATGTCTAGATATATGTAGTTTTTTTTACTTATTAAATATCTAACGATTGGTCTAACTATGACTCTTTTTAAGTAGATTTTTTAGTGTCTCTGTTTTAATAGAATATAGATTTGAATTTTTGTAAATGCAAAGGGAAACACATGCATGCATATAAGAATTGACATAAAAAATTTAATGGTTATAACAAAACTAAAGTATTGTATTGATTATAAACATAATATATATTGTTAATTTGAAGATTTGAAACAATGAAACCCTAGTTCTATGTGTGATTGTCTTTTTGGAATATATATTGAATCTCAAAGTGAATATGTTTCCTCTATTTCATATGACAATGTTTACTAGTCTTCTCCATATATTTATCCTTGTATCAACCATTTTTCAGAAAAAATGGATTCTATATTCTATTTTAGACCAACCTACCTATATTGCTTTTCTTAATCTTTGACTTTTGAGGTCCATCAATGGGTATGGTTCTTAAAACAGTTTAGGTTTTAACCACCTCTAGAAATGTATACCACTACACTAGCCACTAAGAAAATTGGATGAGGTTGCTCAATGGAATCTTTAGTAATCAAGTATTCAATGGATTAAAAATAAGCCTTTAGTTATGTAATTCCGTAACATTAGAGTATTTCCAATTTCAGTCTAAATTATACTCCAAAATAGAGATTTTAGTAGAAATTGTTTTCAACTCCACTCTATTTTAAACTTCAAAATGGGGTAAGTAAACATTATCCCATATTTGGAGTAAAAAATAAAGTTACTTCATTTTCAAAAAATCATAGGGTGTATATGGTGATTAATACGAGGAATAAATAAAATGAGAGAAATTTGAATTAGTGGAACAAGAGATGGCGGACAAATAAAAATTACACTTGTTTTGGTACTTTCATATTTTGTTGAATAACAAACCTAGAGGTAATAATAAATTTTCCATTAAAAATATGGATCCCATTGCCTACATACGGAGCTCGAAGTACTAGTGTGGGCGATGGAAGAGCTGATATCATCAACAACAACAGAGGTCACTTTTGCGACGGATTGCATGCAATTGACTTCAATGGTCTCTTCACCTTTGGATTAGCCGTCTTTTGCTGCCGAGCTGGATGATTTCGCAAGGTTTAAAAGCTCTTTCCTATTGTTTAACATCTTTTATGTTTCTCGGTCATGTAACGTTATAGCCGATGGTCTTGCCAAAAAGGCAAGACAAAACGGCATTATTTATACCCATGTAAGCATTTTGAATCCCCAGTCGGCTTTCTCCAGCGGAAAGTTCGCTTCCAGCTTAATGAAATGGGTTCGATGAAAAAAAATGGGTCCCATTTTGTTAAAATAAAAACACAAAATTATCAAATTGTGTGATTTTAAAAGAATCCAACATATTCTATATTTTCTTTCAATTATTTTTCTCTAAAGCACCAACTATTTGCACCTATATTGGTTACTCCTATTTGGAATAATACATTGGAATAATCACACTCTATTTTAAAATCACTTTATTTTAGAGTAAAAAATGAACTATTACATTAGAGATGATTTTACTCAACTAAATATATTGTAATTAATTCCGCAACCTAATTGTGATAAGCTAAGAAAAAGAAAACGAATCTAGAGGAAAATATGGTAAACAGGAGGAGTGAATAGAGACAAAAACTCCAATTTATGTCATTTTGTCAATAAGAATAAGCTGACCCCATGTGAATATTGGGGGGACTCATGTGACACAGTTCTATCATTTTAGGTAAAAAAAATTCAGCTATAAAATTTTGTCACAAATTTATTCAACTGTTGATTAGCTTAGCCGATTAATATGAAGTTGCTTTTATGTGATTAAATCGGAGCTTTTTTTTTTTGTAAATCAAAGCATTTTTTTTAACTCTAAGTTCGAAAATTACGAACTAGAAATTCGTAATTCCACGTTATAAAAACTCATTTCTTTATTTTGTGTATGTGTTTTGAGTTTATATATCAATGATCGTGTAGAACTTATTTATAACTTTGAAAATGTTTTGATTCTCCTATAAATTTTGCAAATGTATGTGTACCTAAAAAAATTCAATTAATTCAATACATCTTTCACGCAAGTCACACCGGAATAGAAAACCAATAAAAGAAAAAATAACGAGATAATTTCTAGCCAAACGAGGTAAAAGGTCTGTCTTGGCATATGAACTTTGTGGGATATATGATAACTTGAAAAATGGTAAGGCACTTCTCTCTCTCTCGAACTCCTTTAGCTAAGTTGTATATTCTGACCACTCATTGGGATTATCAATCATAAGAATAAAATCTTGACTATTAGTGCCGAACTCTTAGAACACAGAATGGGTCGTCATACTTTGCATCGTCCAATCAACGCCTCAAGCTCTGAATGGAGAGACGATATCCGTCGAATTTGGTTATGAGAATCATCCATGTACATTATCCATTCACTCCGTATGATGATCATCCCAATCCACTGTGTATATCCGGAAGCTTCCAGGAGCCATCCACTTAGCAAATATTACGCAAGCATATGACTTGAGTTTGTGTGTCCCGGTCTCTGAAACGGTTTGCAGATCGTCCTCATTCGGTGCAGCCCATGCCCGCTATTCCGAAGTGGCATGGCTAACAACTTCAGTGGTCTCCCTTGTGATCCCTTGGAAGAGTTCCTAGTTTTTTTCATTCCAAATAAACCAAAGGATCCAGGGGTAGGACTCGTGTCCCTCCATACATGGCGTTGCCGCTCTAGAATATATATGCCATGTTGTTATAAACACTCGAAGTTGGAAAGACCCCTGAGACCATCAAAGAAGGGACTAAAGCCCATGCATGTGGCGCTGGGGACATCCGGAAAAAGTCTGAAAAACGGTTTCCTCTGGAACTCCACACCGCGGATAATGGTCAGCAAATTATTTCTCAGCTTACTAGATTGTAAGTCACAGCAACATAGTCGGACAAAATTTGCCATATAAGATGACGAATCTTATGTGGAGCATCAACCTTCCACGCATGACTCTTCAGGACACTAAGGCTCAATCCCAAGTAACTCGTCTCCTCTGAACTTTCCCAGAGTTCTCGCGCGATCCTGTAGCCTGATCTAACTGTGTACTGACCAGACTTAGTATATTGCCAGCAAAAATCAATATGGAATGATTGTGCTATAGGTAGACTTCTAATTAGGGGAATATCTTTCGGGTCCATAAATTGCTCTAATTTTTGTAAATCTCATTGCTTAGAATTCCAATCAATAAAGTCACTTGCGACCATCAACAAATGTACCACAAGGATTCTTGCCCTTGCCGACCTAGCAGGTCTTGTCGGGATCCACAAATCCTCCCATACTCTGGTAGTAAGACTAGACAATATCTTCTTCCTAATCCCGTGAAGAAGCCAAGATACTCCTCCACCGTAAGAAGGGCTATCCGTTTTGGCCACTCTCAACGGTGTATTATACTTATAGTACCACCCTTGTATAACCCTCGCTAACAAGGAATGCGGGAATCGAAGAAGACGTCATAGTTGTTTATCCAAAAGGGCTAAGTTAAACTCCTGGAGAGTGTGAAAACCTAATCCCCTTTCCGCTTTTGGAGAATACAATTTTTTCCATGTTGCTCGGTGAATGTCTCTACGAGGAGGGTTTGCGCTCCACCAATATCTCACTATCACACTTGTTATTTTATCACAAGTATTAAGGGATAAGAGAAAACTAGACATAACATACGTTGATGAGACTAACGTAACGCGAGTGCTTTAATCAAAATCTCATTTTCTCTCTTTGATAACCACTTGGATAACCGCATATTTATCTGATATTGTTGTCTAATTTATCTTTCGATTTGTTTGGTTGTGATGTAAAGATGTTAAGGGTATAGTAATACAAATTAAATTAAATCTGGATATTAGAACTATAGTTTAGGTGATAGAAAATCGCCGGATCTATTTGAAACGCGTGAACAACGTTGATGCACCACCTAACAAATTTAAGTTTGATGATTAATTTTCATGTTCAATGCATTTGATTTCAGCTAATGATACCATTATTTTAATTGACAACTACTAATCAACATCTTAAATTATCATATCCATAAATTTGATTGAAGGCAACATTTGAGATTTTATAATGTACGTGATGTTATTCTATATCCAACAAATAACAAAGTTTAATGAGCAAGTCTCATTGAAAGAAAAAGTGGACTGAAACCTCGTGAGATTTGTATATTTATGTATGCATTTGTGTGCCTTAATCTTTTTTCCTTCTACTAATTTGACTGGTACAATAGTGAATTTTGATTTTCTTGAAATCTTTTAAGGACGAAAAGAGCATATATATAGTACTCCCTCCGTTTTATAATAAGTGTCGTTTTCAGGTTTTAGTTTTGTTTCATAGAGAGTGTCATTGTACATTTTCGATGCAAAATTATAAACAAAATTCCAGTTTTAACCTCATTGTTTTAATATATTAATTAGAGGGAGATTTTTTTTAATGTATTAATGAATGCCATATAAAACTTATTAATATTTTGTTAATATGTGTGAAAAATGTCAGAATGACACATTTTGCAAAACAGAGGGAGTATTATTTTAATAAGAAAGGCAAAAGGAAAACTAAAATAACAGGAGAATTCACTGCCAGATGTTTGAGACAAACTGTATGGAGCTACTTATGATTCTCCAGAACCCAGATGATTGGTCAGCTTTTTACTCTTACATCCAAGAATTTCAACGTCTTCGTGGTCATCTTTCAGGATTCTCTTTATCCAAAATCCCGCGCACAGCGAATACACAAGCAGACAACCTAGCTCGAGGATCCCGAAGTTTACAATGTGATTATTTTTTTGTAGATTCCTCATTTCTGAATTGGACAACCAATTACGGAATGATTATCTGATTTAGTGTTTGGTTGGTAAAAATAAAAAATAAAAAAAATAACAGGAGAGTGTTCCATGTTATGTATACATTTTGTTAGGCTTTTGAGACAAAGGCAATAATGATAAATGCGTAGAATAAAAGTTTCTAAGCTGAATTTAATATTAAAATAAAATTAAGAGAAATTGATGCGGCAAAACGTGATTATGTTTTCTTTTTGTGGTAAACAAACGTGATTATGTTTTACTCGTAAAGGATGAAAGCTTTCATCATTTACACAAACCCCACTTTTTTCTTTCCTTTTGTATACCGAAGTACATTAAATATACCACAATTAATCTTTTTGTATGGGACAAAAAGATTGTATACCATTAGTTTTCATTGTTTATTTCATTAGTTCTTCAAAAGTTTACTTTCATTTTTTCTTTTGAAAGCTTTATATGGAGAACTTGATGTAAAATTTGAGATGGCTAATCGATGGTTGGCAACGAACTTTCCCCTTTCGATGACCTTCTTTCGGCTAAGATCTTCTTCTTGTCTCTTTCTTAATGTCCTTGGCCACTAGACCCTATCAACTTTCATCCTCTCTGCCTTATGGCACCCTTCCACTAAAAGGAAAGATTCTCTTCCTTCTCTACATTTGCAAACTGTTCTTGTAGAGTTGGAAAAGTTGAAATTTCTAAGGGTGTGCATGACGTTTATCGTTTTTATTGTTTTTTTCTTTCCATAAGTAATAAATCACTGACAGAAAGACAAGCCTTAACAAGACAAAGATGATTTTGCCATGTAGTTGTGAGATAATGAATTTATTATGTCCAGTCCGGGTTGGCTTCTGTATCAAGTACGGTGCAACTGAATTCCAACCAAATTGTATAGGAGTTGGAGCAAACAAAAAATAAAAGATCGCGAATCTCACCTTGTTCGTCATCAATCATATTCCCATTCGCGTTTGTGTTGATAAAAGGTCTTTCACGGCCAGCTACGCTATAAAAGAAAAATGAAGGACACCTTGCGCAGTTACTTCAGCCGTTATTCACGAATATGAATCCAAGTTGTTGTCGCCGAGAATGTAGATAGGTCATCTTCTTCATCGTGCTTCCCCAGAGCCATATCATTAGTTGCTTTATGTATCACACAAACATGCTACAAATAGTATCAATAAAAAGAAGGTGAGGTGCCCTGCAACGCCTTAGAGCATCCTCATTGAGGGGTTCTTAGCATGAGTTTCTTGAAAAAATATTAATAAAAAAATCAAAAAGAGAGAGAGAGAGTCTCTCTACAAGAGATTAGAGTCTCTCATTTGAGAGACTCTAGTCTCTTGTGGAGAGACTCTTCTTTATAGGTGTAGTCTTGTGATTGGTGTACAAAAAAAATGGTCATTAAATTTAAATTACAAAACTAAATTATATAAAAATATCAATATAATAATGTTGAGAGACTCTTGGTGAGAGACTCACCAATAAAGATACTCACCAATAATGATGCTCTTACTTTTCTTTTTTTGACATCAGTAAATGTATGTTCGTTTGTGTATCTTAATATTGCATCTAGATATTGCGTCTAAACGCATTACATAGCCGTGAGATCCAGATAAAATTTGTTTCTATTGTTGAATTCTACATATAGATAATGCATCTAGATGCAACTATGTTCGATTGTGTATTTGTACTATCCTCTAGATACATCCAATTTTGGAAAAAAAATATTATTTGTGTTTTTGCATAAAAAAATATTCACGATTTTATGGAAAATAATATTCATGAAAATGATATATGCAATTTTTGCAAGGTTTTCGGTTTTTGCAGAAAACGGAAAATGAAATTCATGTTTTTTGCGGTTTACATTTTTAAGGTTTTACAAAAAATGTTTTTCTTTGAAAAAAATATGCATAGTTTTTCGGGTTTTACTGTTTTATCGTTTTTTGCAGAAAATGGTTTTTTATGAAAAATAGCGATCACGATTTTCGCGTTTTGCAGATTTTCGAAGATTTGCAGTTTTTACGATTTTTTGCGAGTTTTTGCGGTTTTTAATATTTTATACAGGTTTTGCAGTTTTACGGTTTTACAGTTTTCAGTTTACTTTTTGCAGTTTTGCGGATTTTACGGTTTTTGTAAGGTTTTACGATTTTTCGGGTTTTACAGTTTTGCGGTTTTTCGTGTTTTGTGGTTTTTGCACTTTTGCGGGTTTTGGAAATTTTGTAAATTTTGTGGTTTTACAGTTTTTTGCGGTTTTGAGATTTTTTTATGCTTTTACGGTTTTTACTGTTCTACAGGTTTTTGCGGTTTTTAAGATTATTTGCGAGTTTTATGGTTTTACGAGCTTTTGCAGTTTTTCATTTACAATTTTTCAGTTTTACAGTTTTTTGTTTTACGGTTTTTCGTGGTTTAGCGAGTTTTGCTGGTTGTACGGTTTTACAGTTTTTTGGTTTTACTGTTTTTTTCGGTTTTGCAGATTTTATGATTTTTTTGGGGTTTTGCGTGTTTTACGGTTTTGTGCAGGTTTTGCGATTTTTTCAAGTTTATAATTTTTTGCGGTTTAATGGGTTTTTTTCAATTTTACGGGTTTTACAGTTTTTGTGAATTTTGCGAATTTACACGTTTTTATGGTTTTACGGCTTTTACGGTTTTTGTTGTTTTGCCAGTTTTTGCGATTCTTAAGATTTCTTGCGCATTTTACTATTTTATGGTTTTACATGTTATTTCAGTTTTACGGTTTATGGTTTTTTGTTTTACATTTTTTCGGTTTTTTGTGAATTTGAAGGTTTTGCGCGTTTTATGTTTTTTGCGTGGTTTTGCGGTTTTTCGAATTTTCTTGTTTTTTGCAGTTTTTTGGGTTTTACGGTTTTTCGAACTTTTTCTGTTACGATTTTTGTTGTTTTGCGGGTTTTACAGTTTTCTACGGCTTTAAGGTTTTTTGGGTATGTCTTACATTTTTGGGTTCTGCGGGTATTACACTATTTTTTACGGTTTTATGGTTTTTTGTGGGGTTTGAGGGTTTTTTAGTTTTTGTGGATTTTCGATTTTTACGGTTTTTTCGGGTTTTGCAGTTTTTACATGTTTTGTGAGTTGTTCGGTTTCAAAGATCAAATTCTCAAAAAACATTTTTCATATACCAAATTCTCAAAAATAATATCGAAAAATATTATTAATTCACATAAATAAATAATGTTCAATAATAAAACTTAAAATAATATAAAACAAAACTATGTTTGTTAAATATTTTTAATTAACTAATCTAATTTTATCGCATATGAACATTTTCTCAAACAAAAATTTGAAATAATAAATATATATATATATATAATATAAATTGTATACAAAATAATATTAACTAAACATGTGTATAATAAGAAAAATATAACTCGGCACTACGCGGATCAACTTTATTACTCGTTAAATTAACTAATAGTATTATATATAGTTCATTTAGAGGGGGTCTATTTGAAAGTGAGGGGGGGGGGGGGTATTGGCACCCATATGTTTCAAAAATTAATGTAATTTTCAATAAAAGCTAATTATATATCTATTAAATTTAAAATATGCCTCATTCTTCTACTAATATATTATATGAGCCCCCATGACCAAAAATTTTGATTCACCCCTGGTTTTATTATTAAGACTACTGATATGTAGGTAAAATTTATTAAGACCTAAAGTAAGAGATAACTAGATACTTAATTAGACTGCAAGATCGACTAGGGTTTATAGGCTATAGCTTCAAATTTTAAAATTTTTTGTTTTGTCAACAAACGGACCAGACCGTTCCGATAGTCCATCAATCCCACATATTTTTTCCGCTCTCTGGTGGACGAAGGTCGAACCCTGATACCTGAGGATTGATTTTAAAGATTCAACCACGAGATTACAATGTCCTAGACAATTATTATTTAGGGAAAAAAGAATCAGATCAAACTTTAATTTCGATTATTCTTTCATTATTTCTTCCCTAAATTTGATGTAGTAAAATTCCTAGGACCGGTTTATACGGAAGGAATAAAAAGAGAACAACTTCACGTTTTTTCTCACATTATAGTAACGTCACATTAACCGGTTCATAGTCTTAACTAAAAAAATAAATTAATCTAAATATATTTGAATTAAATTCCATAAAACAATTGGTTGTTATGTAAAAAAAAAAAAAAAAAAACAATTGGTTGTTTAGTTGAGGCCGAGCCGAGCCACACAAGCCGACCTAATAAATCTGATAATGAGGAGTTAATATTAAAAAGCACATTCTCATAAAATATTGTTATATAGGGGACTTTATGAATATTCATATAGTGTGGACAAAAAAAATGAATATTCATATAGTGTTTTTCCCATTTCCAACATTTCCTATGCGTCAGTTTATACAATTATACTTCAAGGTAAAATATGTGAAGTAACAAATAGATCGTGACATGATTTAAAAACAAAATCCTTATCAATAATTAATAAAAAAAAAAATTTCTCTCAAAAACTCTAGTCGCCAACTTCTTCTTCCTTTCATTTTCGATCTAAGGACTGGTGATTTTCTTTTTATCTTCGACCTAAAGACCGGTGCATGGTGGCTTCTAAAGCACTACTTGTCGGTCCTTTCAATGTTTCTCTTGCTTTTTCTTTATTTTTTCTCTTTAGTTTTTATAGTTTGCATCAAATATTTTTTGCTGTTGTTCTCGAGTTTGGTGTCTATTGAATTTTTATTGGCGGATTTTGGTGCTATTGACATGATTTTTTTTAGACCGAACCAGAAGATCGACGGGGCATTGCCAGATTGGAAGATCGACGGGGTGTTGCCGAATTGAAAACTAAGCTCTCAGAGGTGCATCAAAAATTTCAACATGTTTTTCATGTTGGATCTCTATTTTGGATTTTACCGTTTCAGGATTCTACCAAATGGTTTGCAAGGAAAAAAAGAGACTCATTATTACCAGATTAGTCATGCTTTTGGCGACGAGTTTCCTTCACACTCAAGTTGTGTCGCTATTGTGGATAAAAGGAGAACAAGCGACGTGAAGTAAAATTAACTTTAAACAGAACGGTCATCAATGTAGCATAGAAAAACCATCCAATAATATGATATGTAAGATCATTGTTATCCATCATGATTGTCGTTATCTTCTCTTTCGTTATGTAATTTGCAGGTATGTGTCCAATTCAATATTAATAAAATTCCAACGTTAAAAAAGACAAACTTCTATATAATGTACTTTTCTATTTCAAATCATATATATGTCCTTCTAAAGTAAAATTTGTGTTTCAATATGAGCTTTGCTTTTACATTTTTGATGTAGAATCTTCACAAAGTTTCTAGTTTGATCCTACATCTTTAGTTTCTTAATTAGTAAAAAAATTTAATATATTAATGAGAGACAAAACATGAAGTTAACTGTTTCTAATATGTGTGAAAAAATCTCAAAGGACACTTATGTCCGAAGGAGTACATTCATATGATTTGGAACATTTTAAAACGAGCTATACTCCCAATCTACTTTTTACAATACACATACTCATATTCTAATTTTTTAACAATGATTGATCCAAAAATTACAATATCATTTATATTTTAATTTAAGTCTATAGCAATCGATCGCTATCTACAATCTATACAATTAAGATAAACAACTTTATAAACAACTCCACCTCGCAACTTTCTTCGTAACATTCAGATCAATGCTGAACGATTTTATATGTACGATCTCCTCGACAGACAAATTCTCTATGCCACACACGAAATCATAATGAATTGTTCCGTCAGCAACACCATGGAACCACTTGAAGTAATGCATCTATTAATCTGGAAAAAATTACATTATCCGGAAATCAAACCTTAAATCTAGCTTTAAAAACCTTTAAATCTCGACTACTAGACCAATGAGTTTCCACACTCCTAATCTAGTTTGACAATAACTTTTTCACATCTTACCAATAAAATAATAAATAATATTTATCATCTATAGCAAAATACAAAAGTTAAAAAAGAAACAATATTTACACATATTAGCCCAAAATAAGAGTACTTGCACTCACTCAATTTCTCCCAATAAATTAAAGCACATCTTAAAAAAGATAACGAAGTAGCAAACTTTGCATAATCTCTCTCTCTCTCTCTCTCTCTCTCCCTCCCTCTCATTCTGAAATAGATGAAGTAGAGAAGTTAATGTTCACCAAACTTACTGTAAAGTCTGAAACTATCTTTCTTCTTCTTCTTCTTCTTCTTTGCTTCATTCAAGTAAGTCCTCTGATTTTGCCTCCTCTGTTTCTTAAATCTTCTCTCTGTATATTTGTCTTCTGTGAAAAATACCCATAAAGAAATTAGACTTTTTCTCACATTATGTAATATAATATTTGTTACTTCACAGTTATGTTTTTTTTTAAAAAATATCTATTCCATTAGTAACATTTTTTTCTGGGGTTTTTTTCTATTTTGCAGTTCAAGAGCCAGAGAAGTTGTCTCAGATCCAGTGACAAAAGTGAAATATATTTTTAAAATTCTTCATTAACAAAGAAGGAAAAAAAATGAGTAAAGAAGAGTTTATGAAGATCCAGGTTTACTCATCACTACATTTTTTTTTCTTTATATTAATTTTCTTACAATAATATATGACAAATTTACTCTGTTTTTTTTTTTGTTCTTCTTGTTGTTTTGTAGACTTGTGTTCTCAAAGTGAACATTCACTGTGATGGTTGTAAACAAAAAGTGAAGAAAATCTTGCAGAAAATTGAAGGTGATTAAAGAAAACAAACTTTTTTTTGTTTTCTAAAATCACATTTTCTCTTTTTTTTTTTGTTGAATCAACTTAAGACTCTGAAGTGTTGTCTGAAACAGGTGTTTTTACGACAAAGATAGAAGCGGAACAAGGGAAAGTGACTGTATCTGGAAATGTAGAACCTTGTGTTCTTATTAAGAAGCTTTTAAAATCTGGTAAACATGCTGAAATCTGGGGAGCTTCAAAGGGAAACAACAACACCAACAACAACAATCAGAACCAACCCAAAGGCATGCAAATTGATAACAGCGGCAAAGGCGGTGGCGGTCCCAATAACAAAGGCCAAAAGAACGGTGGTGGTGGTGGAGGTGGGCCACCGCAGAAGATGATTCTTCCGCAGTTAACACCGCAACAGATGCAGCAGTTGAATCCTCAACAGCTTCAGCAGCTTCAACAACTTCAGCTGATGAAAGGGTTTCAAGATCTGAAGCTTCCTCCTCAGTTAAAGGGTTCAGGACCTGGCTCTGTTCCTGTGAACAAGAACACGAATGTTCCTAATCAGAAGGCTGTGAAGTTTGATGTTCCTGATGATGATGATGATGATTTTAGTGATGATGAATTTGATGATGAGTTTGATGATGATGATGACGAGTTTGATGATGATTTGGAGGATGATGAGTTTGATGACCACCCTCCTCCGCCTAACAAGATGAAACCTCCAATGTTGGGTGGTGGTAATAACATCATGATGCCTAATAACATGATGATGCCTAACATGATGATGCCTAATGCTCAACAGATTTTAAACGCTCATAAAAACGGTGACGGCGGAGGTGGTGGTGGTGGTCCTGGATCCGGTGGTGCTAAAACTGTCCAAATGGCCGGCGGTGGAGGCGGAGGTAACGGTGGTAAGAAGGGTGGCCCGGGTGGAGGCGGCGGTGGTGGTAATGTGGGGAATCCAAACCAAGGTGGAGGCAAGAACGGAGGTAAAAGCGGTGGTGGACATCCGGTAGATGGAAAGAATAACGAAGGCGGTGGAGGTCCTAAAGGAAGTGGGGGAGGCCAGATGAACGGCGGTCCCAAAAACAATGGCAAAAAGGATAACAATGGTGGTGGCGGAGGAGGAGGAGGACCCATGGGTGGAGGACTCCCGCCGGGTTTTCGTCCAATGGGAGGTGGCAATGGCGGAAATGGTGGAGTTCCTCAAACCATGAGTATGCCAATGGGTGGGCCAATGGCTAATCTACCACCAATGGGTAATAATATGCAAGCCGTTCAGGGATTACCAGCAATGAGTCAAGGAGGTGGCGGCGGTCCATCCGCAGGACCACCTCCAGGATATTTCCAAGTCCCCAACAGCAATGGAGGAGGACAAGACTCAATGCCGCCGGGTAATCCCTACTTACAACAGCAACAACAACAATACTTAGCGGCCGTTATGAACCAGCAACGAGCCATGGGCAACGAACGGTTCCAGCCAATGATGTACGCTCGACCACCACCAGCCGTCAACTATATGCCACCTCAACCGCACCAACAACTTCCTTATCCATATCCATATCCGCAGCCGTACCCGTATCCGAGTCATAGTGGTGACCAGTATTCTCATTACTTCAGTGATGAGAGCACATCAAGCTGCAATATCATGTGAAGCCAAACCCAAAAAAATCAAATCAGCAAGACTCTCTCCATTGTTTGTGTATCCTACTGGTCTGTGATTATACATGGAATTGGGTTTTTTTTTTACTTAATTATTGGGGCTTCTTATAACCTTCCTTTTTTTCCTTCAACGGATAAAATTCCTATGTTATATTAGGGTGTTGTTTAAAAAATATTGTCATAGTTCTTGAGTAATTTTATAGAATCATAATATAAAATCAAATGAATATTCTATAGTCTATACTACTTTTCTTAATGAGATCCTAGTGTTCATATGTTGTTTATATGTTCCAGAATTTTTTTTTAAAAATAGCCATAATGGAGTGGGTTCTTTTACTTAAAATGTTCTATTGATATATACGCAATTGCTATGAACACGTTTGGTAGTTACTAGATACCAAACCCTTATGAAAATAAAATCTGGCTGCAATTAGTTTAGGGGGAAACTGCCAAAAAAAAATCTCAAACTTTCGAATCGACATCAAAAAAACTTTCAACTTCTTTATGGTCACTTTAAACCTCAACTTTTTGATATCGGTCATTTTAACTCAAACTTTAGTTGACTAAGCCATTTAAGCTAAGGGCATCTCCATCCATGAACCTCTCAAAAAATCCTTAACTATTCATGGGTCCCACCATTTTATTATTAAAAAAAAAAAAACAAAACAAAACAAAATTTTCGGCCAATCACGGACCGCCACGTGTCCGTGAATAGTTAAGGATCAATCCTTAAGTAAGGTATTTAAGGATTTTTGGGTTAAGAAACCAACGATGGAGATGCTCTAACTAAACCATTTAAGCTAATTAAAAGTCAATGTTAGTTAGTTTTAACGATTGACTTTTTCTAAGTTTAAAATGGTTTGTTCAACACTGGTTTAAGATTAAAACGACCATTTTAAAAAAAGTTCGTTATTTATTTGGCTCAATTAAAAAAGATTATGATTTAAGAGTTTATCATGTTTTTGTACTTTTCATTTTGCAAAATATCTCCAAAAAAATAAATAACACAAATTTTTGAAAAGAAATAAATAAAAGGGTAGATTTGTGAAATGGCAAAAAAACAATATTTAAGGATATGACCATCTCATACTTTTCATTTAAAAATATAAAAAAATTTAAGGGGCAATTTTTCTATTTTGCCCTTATTTTTGGTTGTTTCTCTTTTTTCTTAAAATACCTTTATCCTCACTAAACTTTAAATAGATTTATAGATTTATATAGATATTAAAGCAAAATTGTAATTATACAAAAAAATGTATATTTTTTCTCTATCTAACGTATTTTGAATTTTTCAAAACAAATATATATTTTGCAAATAGTCGCAAATAATGATAAGCAGTACGACGAGAGACTATTTTTGTAGTCATACTATTTTTGCGTGTCTATAAATTGCACAAATAACCAATTATCAAGGAGGGGGTAAAAATAAAAATTTATCAATTTATAACTATTACTGTAATGTCTTGGGTCTGAAGGAAAGGCCCAAGAAATTATGTAAACCCACCAAAGCCCTAATCCTAGCTATTTAAACTCTAAACCTAAAAGAAACCCTAAAACCTATTCTCTTCTCCTTCTTCCTTGTTTCTTGTCGAGAAAGAGAGAGAGCTAGAGAGGAGAAAGAGCCGCGAGAGAGAGAGAGAGAGATGTCACCAAGTGTAGAGAGAGAGAGAGAGAGAGAGAGACGAGCAACATGGAGGAGAAGAGAGAGAGAGAGAGTTCGCCGAGGAGGAAAGAGAGAGAGAGGAGGGAGAAGAAGAAGCTGCGGCCGAGGAGGGAGGAGAGCCACAGCCGATGGAGAGGAGGGAGAGGAGACCGCGGCAGAGGAGGAAGAGAAGAAGGTAGCCGCGACGGAGGAAGGAGAGAAGGAGAGAGAAGCCGAGGCGAAGGAGGAAGAGAGAGAGAGAAGGTCGGCAGCGAGGAGGAGGAGAGAGAGAGGAGGCCAGCCGCAGAGGAAGGAGAAGGAGAGGAAGAGATCAAGCAAACCCTAACCTTAGGAGGTGCGGAGAAGCTTGGGAAAGAAGATAACTTGGAGGAGAAGTCTCTTGGGGATCGAAACCCTAGATCTATTGATGGGGAAGAGAGACCAAGTCCGGAGGTACTTAAGGACCTGGAAGAGGATATCCGGGTACTGCGGTTGATTCGGGATGGGAAGCTTAGTACCCTTGAGACTAAGGATGAGATTGGCTCTCTGATGAAGCTACTAGGAGATCTCGAGGGGTTACGTCAGACTATCCACTAGAGGGAGGCCGGGATTCGGGAGCAGCCTAGGACGGACGCCACCTCCTGGGTCTCAGCTGAGCCGGAGACACGGAAGAGATGCAGGACCGCAAAGGAAAAGGGAAGCTGGAAGAAGAAGAGGACGAGAAAGAGATTAAGAGACGGAGGCTCACCTACTACTTCGATAACCTGGGGCGGCATCCGGCGTGCGTCAGAGATTGGCCAGTGGGTCTGCAACCGACATCATGGAAAAGGTGAGGGCGTATTCTAAATTACCTAGTTTGGAGCCTAGGTTAGGATGATAGTCTAGGGTTAAACCAGCCAATGACGGGCTATATGAACCGTCATGAATAGATTTCTTGTATTGTGTATTGAGTTATACTATTATACGCCTAGAGTGCGAACGTGTGTTTGGTCGCTAAGTCGAGCATAGGTAGATGGATGTGAATGTTGTGATGAGAACTTAGAGTTGTTAAACCAAAGGATTAGGGTAATACGGTATTGTCTGAGAATTGTGAAAGAGATATGATTGCATGTTAAATCGGCGAGTTGTGTTTGTCCCAAGGACGGGGTGAAAGGGAAGCCCCTGACCTGAAGGTGGAGAAATGAGAATACCTGCGAGAGGAGTGACTCCGGGGGAATGTGAGTGCCCCGGGGTGAGGGGANGGGGGGGGGGGGGGGGGGGGGGGGGGGGGGGAGAGGTACCCCGGGGTGAGGGGACGTGAAGTCCCCATTCAGTTGAGAGAGGCTCCGGGGAAAATGAGAGTAACTCGGGGCATGTGTGTTTTGTGTTGAATGATGAGTTTGTTTATGAGATTAATATTGATGCATGAATGTTGGTAGTTGCTTGGTCAGCACGCTAGGTGCTTGTTTGGGGGTTGTGGTTTAGGTTTAGACTGTTGACCAATCTAGTTTTCAGGCGAAGTAGCTTAGGGTGTTCTCTCGCTGAGTGACTTGGTTGTCGGGAAGTCACTCATCCCTCCTTTTCCCGTTTCTTTTTCCGGGAATTGTTTTGCAGGTTGGTTTGAGATGATGTTTAAAGTGGGAGTTGGTGGTTTTGCGAAAGGATTTGGTCTGTACCGGATGATTAACTCTCTAACCGGATTAGGGACGTTACAATTACATAGACAAATATCAAGAAAAAAGAAAAAAGCTTAATATACATAGAACAAAAATGTAGGGAGAGGTATATAATAAGAAAAAAAATCAAATGAAAATGAAAAATTAACATGATATGCAGAAATGATAGCACAAAAAAAGTTTTGGGAATGAGTATTTAATTTAAAAAAAAACTAAATTGAAAAAAAAATATTATGATACGAAAAAAATAGTTAGACTATTTGTAATCTAGCTGATACAGACAGACTATGTGATCTGTGTTGTTATTAAAAAAAAAAAAAAAGATAAAACAAGTGGGTATAGGGGTATAATGACATTTATACACATTATACACACTGATTGTTTTTTGATGGACATTTAGTTAAATATGTGTTTTTGTGGTTATGTGACCTAATTCCATTAAATAAAACAATCATACAATATTTTCTGGTACAATCTTTAAGAGCAGTATAACACACTCCTTGAACTCTTGATCTAGGTAAGGGAATCTCTGTTAGCACAAAAAAATCTCGGGTACAAATAAAAATTATTCATTAAAAAAAATCTACTTAAATAAAAAATATATGTTGAACATAAAAGGAAATCAACTTACGATTCGAGAATATCAAATAATCCTAAGAAATTTTTTTTTTGTGCACCAATCCTAAGAAATTTAGTCAACGTTTTACATATAAGATGTCTCAAACCTTGATAATATTTAGTCTTGACCTTATTCTTTGTATTCACTACCTTTTACCATAAATCAATAAAGAATCATACTTGTTTCATTTTGTTCCCTACTATTCTTCCCTAACACTATCCTAATATATCACAATTCAAACATTATTTTCATAACTTTGTCTGAAAAAATCATTGTCCAAAACATACACAACTTTTCTCTAAATCTTGAAAATTCTTCATGTTTTTTTCGAAAATGTCCAAACACCTGTAATATCATAAATCATAGAGAAAAGACTCTAAAAACCTCAAAAACAACTAAAAGCAATGTTAAAAGTTATTAAAAAAACTAGATATATCGTCTTATTTATTCTTTCATAGATATTTAGCAAATTGAAAAGTACCAAAAGAGTAGCGAACTTTTAAATCAAGCAAAATAATTATCTTAAATGAGCCAAATAAATAACAATTTTTTTTAAAAAATGTTGTTTTAATCTCAAACTAGTGTTGTCCAAGCTATTTAAACTTTAAAAAATCAACCGTTAAATCTAACCAATGTTGACTATTTTGTTAACTTAAATGACTTGATCAACCCAAATTTGAGTTTAAAATGGACAATATCAAAAAATTGAGGTTTAAAATGATCAAAAAAAAAGTTGAATATTTTTTTAGCTTCTATTTGAAAGTTGAGATTTTTGTTGATAGTTTTCCCATTAATTTAGTGATATTTTGAAACTTTTGATTCAAATATATTCTTTTTAAGTATTATTTTAAAGCATTAATTAGTTTCTTTTTTTCAAACCGAGGAGAAATAGTGGTGTAATGGAAATTTGAATTGTGTCCCACCCACTCTTATTTTAAATCATTTTGTCCAACTCGGTTTTGGCTTTAATTTTTTCACTTTTATTATTAGGTCTTGAATAGATCTCTAAAAGGAAAAAGATTACAGAGAGAAAGTTGTTTAGCAAATTTTTCGAAGATTAAAGACTGGTGTATTTAAGAGGAGTAAGTGGGTCAGTGGTTGCACCACTTCTGCCGTCATCTCATGAAGCCAAGATTGGAACCATGCATCTGTCTCTAGTAAGAGGAACTATTTGCCATTAGACTACAGACGATAAAAAAAACTGATGTATTTAAATAAAAAGTAAAAATAAAGGAGATAATAAAAATTGCTGATCAATACTAATTGTTTACTGAATTTTTTAAAAAGTAAATACAATAACACATATTGTACAATATAATTGTGTTAGTTGTTTTATGGAGGCAAAATGGTGTGTGAAGAGAGTTCCATAGTTAAGCACTCTCATTAGTCGGACAAGATAAATTTGTAAGTCAAGAGAAAAGTGTCGAAACACATGAGATGGACGAATAGAATGTTACAATAATACTTAATCAATCGATAAAATTTATCGCGAATAAGATATTTTAAATTTTGGTCGTCATGTAGCGGTTGAGGTTGATTAGTTTACTTAATACTTAGATTGGGTGAAGTATGATTAGGTCGGATATTGAAAATATTTATGAACCGAAGTTCGCAGAGTCTAATACGAAAAAATATTCTAAATTTTTATATTATCTTTTTTATAAATTTTTTCATTTACATGTTAGATTCACATCAAGAAATTTTACACTAAGTGGAATTAGCAATATATCAATGCTAAATATTGTACATATATGAATTTTATCAAACAACATAGTAATACAATTCCACTCTATTCTATAATAATATTTGACAGGCCAGTTTAATCTATTACCAAGTCACAGCTTTATAAAGTGCAGATGATTATTATCATCACCAACATCATCATGGATCTATGATGATGGATGACTGAAAGTTTTTCGAACAAAGATGATGATGGAAGATGAATTTAGGGACCCATTAAATTAAATGAAAGCCTGTGGTTGCTATTAGTGTTTCACGTCACAGTGTCAGTACATGTTTCTTCTCATTCTTCTTATGCTTTTTTTTTCCAATGGTTTAAATGTTTAATTACTAAGCACACAAACTAATAATTAAAGGGAAAAACTCTGGATTCACAAAGGTTTTGCTTCTTTAAATGTTTCAATGGTTTAAATATTTTCCCAAAAATTCTTTTATGCCGTAGATGTAGACAAAAAAAAAGTCGAACCCGAAAATCCGAACGAAACCTGACACAACTACACAAATCAACGATTCAACGCTACACAAGTATTCAAACAGATTTAGTTTTACAGTATTTCGGATATCGGATATTACTTGTACCAAATATGAACCTGAACGGATATTTGAAAATCGCTAAAACTCTGTAAATCCAAACGAAAATTCAAAATACTTGAAATAATTCGAAAACTCCAAACTCGAACCTGAAAACCCCAAAAAAATTTGAAAAAACCTGAAAAAGTCTGAAAATACCTGAAACTGCACTTAGGAACATTTGAATCCAAACCAAATCCGAGATAATTTCGAATATAGTAGAGTTTTCCTTAAGTTATTAAACTCGATCCTGTTAAGTTAGATGGACTTCCAATTTAAAAGCAATTGGCGATAAGTGGATTGATTTATGTCTCTTATATACTATTAAGAATCCCTTCCAATTTTCGATGCGAGATATTTATCTATATTTCGTCCCATCGAGATGATAGCTCTCTTGACCATAAATCTCGGTATTTTCGGACAATGATCAAGTAGACCAGCTTTGGGTCGAATCGATTGGATCAGGTTGGACTGTACGGATTTGGGCTTTGATACCATGTTAAGTTACATGAGCTTCCAACTTAAAACCAAATGGTTGTAAGTGGATTGATCAATGTCTCTTATATACTGTTAACTATCCTTCCAACTTCCGATGTAAAATATTTATTCTTAATAGATCCAAATTTTAAAAATATCGTAACGAAACTAAACCAGAATCCGAACCGAAACTCTAGAATTGAGAAAACAAATATTGTGTTGTACTTTTTTATTTTATTATCAAGTAAAGTAAAGAAAATTAGCCATAGTAAATTTTTTTATCGACCAAAAAGTGTTGAAATGAGAAGACGAGTTAAAAAGAGTGAGAACAGGCTGCTCGAGGTCCGACACTTTTGTTTGTTTGAAGTTACAACTTTATCCTCACACCGAATTACTCCGTAAAACTGCGTTCCCAACTAAAACCCCGTTTCGAGTATTGACTAATCAACCCATTTTTTTTTTCCTTTTTCTCTTTGGGCCCCATACTTTTCTTTTTCTTTTTCTTAATCCCATTATTCATTCGCCAAAAGCGTAACTAAAAGTGATTTTTTTGTTTGTTTGAAAAAGTAAAAGTGATTTTCCAGTGTTCATATATTACAAATAAAAAGTGTTTACTTAAAGGATCTTTGTTGAAAACGGTAAGAATTTTAAGAAAGATAATTTGTATTTTTTCTGTTTGACAAATTTGATGAGAGCAAGAAGACAGAAAGTGTTTAGGAAGAATTATATTAGATTCTCAAAAGAATTTAGATTATAAAGTACATCGATTTATATCGAGAAAATATCTAGACTTAATTTTCTAAACTAAGATAAATATAAAAGTAAATAATATATTTTCAGATAATGGTAAATTTTCTATTCTATAATATTTAACATATTTTCAAGATATTTGGTCGATCTACCATATCTTTCAATAATAGGACATTAGTTCCCACATATTCTCTTCATTTTATGGTGGAGGGGGATCGAACTCTGATGCATGAATATTGGTTTTGGAGATTCAACCACCAAGCTACAATGTCCTCGGCAGATAATTAATATTTCATATGTTTTATTTTAAATGATATTTAAAGTTTCACCATTTTTGAAACACTAAACTTTTACTTAATTTATCTTTGAACCGGAACATCACTAATTAAAATAAATGCAACAAATAAACAAGTCACACTAATTGTTATGACGAACCGGACGCTCCACTAATGTTAAATGTTTTTATAGACCAGATGTCTGTCATAAATCATGTTTAACTCTTCTCTTAGTATGTCTTACTCCTCTTCTTAGTGTGATATTGTTCGCTCTGGCCAAACTGACAAAATCTTCACGGATTTGTTTTTGAGATTTTATTCTTGAAAGATCTCACATTAAATTGGAGTTGAACTATACTTATATATTAAAATTTTTATCTAACATATCCAATGTGGAATTTAAATTGCATCCCAATACTAACATTTTGAAACATGCATTTTTTTTTATGGTGTAAAAGAAAACTAAAAGAATTGTTACAAAATTTTGAAGTTTGACTTACATTCAAAAAACCTTGATTTTATATTATTAAATTATTAATTAATAAAAATCCTAACAAAATTTTTGGTAACTAGAGAAAATGACAAAAAGAAAATGATAATAGTTCAGAAAAAGGTCCAATAAGCTATTGTCAAGTCATCAGGATTGAATTATTGAGCATTTTAACGTCCGCATCTCAGCCGTCCGATTTAGAGAGCTTATAAGATGGCGCCAAAAAGAAGCGTACCTGTCGAGGGTACACGCGTGACACGGACATTGGCTCTTTTTCTCCTCTCTGTTTCTTCGCCGGTTACGAAACCGCGCGAACAATGATGTTACGTTTACTTTCTTATCGCCGTTAAATTGCTATAATTGTCATGTCACTTCTAAAGGTAGTGAAATGTAAATAAGTAATTAAAATATGTGAAGATGTATTTCACATTGAAAATATGATGGGACCTACGTAATATATAAGTAATATGGGTCAATTCACTTATTGCCAATTGGTTTTGAGTTGGAAGTCCATGAAACTTAACATGGTATCGGAGCCCAGATCCTAAACACACGCTGCCCCCACCGAACCAAAATCGATCCGACCCATCGAAAGAGGTCCGATCGTTCTGAACCAAAATCGGTCCGACATGGAATTAGTCCGACCGATCTAAGCCGAATTTAATCCTATACTGAGATATTGTCGAGATTAATGGTTATACGGACCATTATCTCGAGGGGGCGTGTGAAGATATACTCTACATCGGAAATATAATGGAGACCTACGTAATATATAAGTAACATGGTCCAATCCACTAATTGCCAATTGATTTTAAATTGGAAGTCCATAAAATTTAACAAAATATAATCAAAGAGTCATGTTATTATAATAAAGTTGTTAATATTGTCTTTCATAATTACAATCACAGAAAAAGAAAAAAAAAGGAGCTTTTGTGAATTAACGTAAATCCACCAATCGAATTGGGGGCAATAGCATTATCACACGTTAATTATTTTCTCTTTTATTTTTTTCCAAATTACAAAGTTTTTTTTTTGTTGTTAAGAAAACCAAAGTTCCATACAAAATAGGCATATGATCTCTCTTACATTCCATTATAGTGTCGTTTTGAAATTTTAGTTTTGTTTCACAAAAAATGTTTTTTTGATGCAAATTTTTAAGCAAAATTTTGGTTTTAATCCCATTGTTTTAATGTATTAATTAGAAAGAAACTTTTATTTTAAAATATTAATAAATGACATATCTTTTTTAATGTGTAAAAATTATCAGAATGACAATTTTTGTGAAAACAGTAGGAGTAAAGTTTATAGAAATTTAGTTATGTGTGTTGGAATAAACTTGAACTGGATTAAACCGAAGGTGGTTTAGGGAGTAAGTAATCCGAGATATGGATTACAACTAGAATTAGGATTGAAGATATTTAGGAGTTATCTAAACAAGGCTTTTCCTAATTGATCTAGGATTTGTTCTAAGCATATAAATAAAGTCGAGTTATGACTTTTAGAAGTGTGAGTTTTAGAGAGAGCTTTGTTTTGAGTTATTTTCAAAGTTAATAAGAGAGGAATTCTTTTAGCTTTGTGTTCTATACTTTTCGATCTTGATACAAACATATCGATAGGATTTTATTTGGTATCAGAGTCTATCTTATCTCGTCTCATACTAAGGAGACATGATGGGCGATATCACGACAACCGGATCAACTTCGGTCGTGGCATCACCGGCGGTAACTAAAGAAGGAGGAGCTTCTTCTTCTTCCATCTCTTGCCCTATGCTGAATCAAACTAATTATACTGTATGGGCAATTAGAATAAAAGTTATATTAAAAGTTAACAAGGTTTGGGAAATCTTGGAAACTGAGGAGGACGATCCCGACAAAAATAACATGGCAACTGCTCTGATCTTTCAATCAATACTGGAGGCTTTGATTATGCAAGTAGGTGAGTTGGACACAACAAAAAAGGTTTGGGAGGCAATAAAATCTCGACACATGGAAGCAGATCGAGTCCGAGAGGCCAGACTTCAAACACTTATGTTGGAGTAGTGGAAAGGCGAAAGAGGACACTCTTAGTAATGACAAAGAGTATCTTAAAACACATGATGATTCCGAATTACTTGTGGGGCGAAGCTATAAGACACTCCACCTATCTTATAAAGAGGATCGCAACCAAGGTGCTGGTCACGAAAACGCCATATGAAGTTTTTAAAAATAGGAAGCTAAATATCGAGCATATTCGGGTGTTTGGATGTGTATGTTATGCAAAAATCGAAAATACACATCTAAAAAAACTTGAAGATAGATCACACATCTTAATCCATCTCGGGAGTGAACCAGACTCAAAAGCATACAGGTTACTTGATCTTGTAAACCAGAATATCGTGGTTAGCAGATACATGATATTCAATGAGCAGAAAAGATGGAGCTGGAAGGAGAAGAGTAACAAACCTGGTGAGGAACCAAGACAATTTAAACTCACCATAGGAGAGTTCGGCAATAACGGTATACGTGAAGAAGAAGATGCAATCACAATAAGAGATGGTGAAACTGCATGAGAAGTTACGCGGAACAGAGTATCTGTCTCCGCCGAAAACATAGCAGAAACCGCCGAATCCATGGTGACCAGGGGATTGACGGAGAAGAAGCTGAGTCTGGCGGCGATTCTGTTACTCATGATCACGACGAAGGAGAAGAAGTCGAAACTAACCAGAATCCGATTACACTAAGGCGATCCATAAGAGAGGTTAAGAAACCAAAGCACTTTGAAGATTGTGTTATGCTTGCTGAGATCGATAGCGAAGAACTATTGATGCTTCTTAACGAAGAACCATGGGATTATAACGAAGTAAAAGAAGTGCAAGTATGAAGAGATGCATGTGAAGATGAAATTGCTTTTATAGTAAAAAACAGAACATGGAATCTAGAAAATCTGCCGAGAGGAGTTAAACCAATTGGTTTAAAGTGGGTTTTTAAGATCAAACATTATTCTGATGGAAGCATCAATAAACATAAGGCTAGACTTGTGGCGGAAGGATATATTCAGAGACATGGTATTGATTTTGAAGAAGTATTTGCGCCCGTAGCTCGTATTGAAACCGTGAGGTTTATAATTTCTTTGGCTGCTTCTCGTGAATGGGATGTGCATCACTTAGACGTGAAGACTGTTTTTCTTCACGGTGATTTAAAAAGAGGTTGTCTATGTCACACAACCAGAGGGGTTTGAAATCAAAGGACAAGAAAAGAAGGTGTACAAGTTGAATAAAGCGCTTTACTGGTTAAGGCAAGCTCCTCGGTCATGGAATGAGAAGCTAAATAGAGTGCTTGGCGAGCTGGAGTTTGTTAAATGCTCAAAGGAGCCGACTGTGTATCGACGGCAAAGTGGTGATCATATGCTGCTTGTGATGGTTTATGTTGACGATCTCCTTGTGACCGGTTCGAACATTGAGCACATATTTGAGTTTAAAAGGAGTATGTCTGCAAGATTTGAAATGAGTGATCTAGGGAGATTGACTTATTACTTATGAATTGAGGTAAGACAACATGAGAAGGGAATCACTCTAAGTCAAGAGAGATATGCGAAGAAGATTCTAGAAGAAGCAGACATGAGTGATTGTAATGCAGCACAAGTGCCCATGGATCCTGGCACTAAACTGTGCAAAGCACAGGGAAAAGATAGCATGGATGAGAAGGCATATAGGAGACGAAATGGATGCTTAAGGTACCTTTTACACATTCGACTTGATTTATCCTATAGTGTGGGTGTCCTTAGTCGATATATGCAAGAACCAAAACAATCGCATTTGGCAGCTTTGAAGCAAGTACTAAGGTATTTGAAAGGTACTCTCTCTCTCGGTTTAAATTTTGAGAGATTGAATGGTTTGGAGCTTGTAGGGTACAATGATAGTAGCCACAATGTAGATTTGGATGATGGTAGAAGCACCACAGGACATATCTTCTATCTTAACAAGAGTCCTATCACTTGGTGTTCTAAAAAACAAGAGACAGTGGCACTATCGAGTTGTGAGGCTGAGTTTATGGCAGCTACGGAAGTCGTTAAACAAGCAATATGGCTGCAGGACTTACTAAGGGAGATCATGAAAGAGACTGATGAGAAGGTTAGAATTTTCGTTGATAACAAGTCTGCAATTGCGTTAACCAAGAATCTGGTGTTTCATGGTAGAAGTAAACACATACATAGGCAGTATCATTACATTCGTGAATGCGTTGAGAATGAGCAGATCGAGGTGGTACATGTTCGAGGAAGTGAACAACGAGCTGATATCCTAACAAAAGCACTTGGAAGAATCAATTTCAGAGAGATGAGAGATCTCATTGGAGTAGAAGATTCAGCTGACACTGACTTCAAACTTAAGGGGGAAAAATGTTGGAATATGCTTGAACCGGATTAAACCGAAGGTGGTTTAGGGAGTAAGTAATCCGAGATATGGATTACAACTAGAATTAGGATTGAAGATGTTTAGGAGTTATCTAAATAAGACTTTTCCTAATTGATATAAGATTTGTTCTAAGCATATAAATAAAGTCGAGTTATGACTTTTAGAAGTGTGAGTTTTAGAGAGAGCTTTGTTTTGAGTTATTTTTAAAGTTAATAAAAAAAGGAATTCTTTTAGTTTTGTGTTTTATACTTTTCGATCTTGATACAAACATATCCATAGGCTTTTAATGTGTACCTAAATTTTTTGTGAAACGAAACTAAAATCTCGAAACGATACTTTTTAAAAAATTGAAGGAGAATGTTATTAAATTGTAAAATTCAATAATTTGTACGTATGTGCATTTGGCTTTGATGTAGAAAAAAAGATATGCAATAAGTATTTTTTGGTGCTGACAATAAAATATAGAGATGGATGTGACAAAAACAGAAAAAGCGTGTGTGATATTGAGAGCCCCGAAAAGAGATTATTGGAGAAGGAAGTGAGCACATGTTGAGGCTTTTTGTTTGTGTGTTCCGATGCTGTAAGAAGGGAATATTACAGACCAACAAAAGTCAATTCTCTCTTATATTTGATACTAATAAATCAAGCTGAACACTCTGAAAAATTCGGGAAAAACGAGAAATTTGAGTTATATTTCCCCCGAATAATTAACGAGAAGTGGTGGCGGTGGTATCCACCGTACTCGGTTTGGAGTAAACCGACCCAAGATTCGACTAAAGAACCGAGGCGCTAATGGACCATTGAGATCCATTAAGGGGGATTCAGCCTAAATTGCAAGAGAAAGAAGAGGTCCAACCAATTCAAGAGGAAGTGAGCATATGTAGAGAGGCTTTTTGTTTGTGTTTCCGATGCTGTAAGAAGGGAATATTACAAACCAACAAAAGTCAATTCTCTCTTATATTTGATACTAATAAATCAAGCTGAACACTCTGAAAAATTCGAGAAAACGAGAAATTTGAGTTAAATTTCCCCCGAATAATTAACGAGAAGGTATTCGTCAATACAATAAAATACGATAAAAGAGCACCCTTCTGCGATGCAAATTTATGTTCTTTTCGATATCCCGTCGGTTTTTTAGGTTTTTTCCGAAACTTTGATTTGGACAAATATGAAGTTTCTATACTAAAGAATTCCAAATATAGAGATTGAGGATGTAAAATGGAAGGTTTTTCCGGTGGATTTTGTGGTTTATTTGGAAAAAGAGAAACGATAAGTTATATAATGGCAAAGATAAATAGACTCCGAATATGCTAAAAATGCTCGAAGTGAGGTGCAAGCGTGGAGGGAGACCAGTGTGGTGGATATCGTTCCTCGTCGGCCACCAGTATCCTCCACCTCAACGATCCAATGTCTTTTATGTCTTATTGAAATATCATGGGTGATGTCCTATTCTCGGGTCTTGGATGGTTACCTTATAATTCCATAACCTGTGTGATGATGAGAGCAAAGGGCCATCGTCGAAGTCAATCCCCTTTACAAAAGTAGCTAGAATCACTCATGTGAGCAAGGAAACATCTCTATATGTTACAGGAAAGGATAGTTACGTTCCAAACAGATTCTAAGGAGCTTCTGAAGATGGTGACAAACCCAAAAAATTGACAGCTTTTTCAACACAACTGTCAGAGATCCAAAGCTAACATCTCTTTCACCTCGGTAGATTTCAAGTATCCACATCGTTCACCGAATGGGAAGACCGACGAGCTAGCACGTAGTGCAAGGTTGAGGTTATCTATTTTCGACTATGTCAATTCTATATCGCCGCTTTGGATTATCAAGCTTTTTTAATCATTTGATGCTTTTGTTGACAAAAAGAAGGTATATATATATATATATATATATGTAGAAAAGTAAATTGAATCAAATTATCAAAAAATATAAGAAACAATATATGTAAATGAAGAGAATGTTCTTAAATAAATTATATATATCATATTACATAAAATCAATTTAATAAATATCAATCGTTTTTGAAAAATATTTGTGAGCCTTAATTATTCTTACATGTTCAGTATTTTTTTTATGATGAATCTAGTATAAAACATTAAGATGTGCATTATATAAAATCGACTTTGTATTATACAGAAAACTATTATGAAAAATGTATATTAGATTATTACTTTTCAAACTTTACACATTATAAATCTTATGCGTATTTATTTTACGGTTCAATTTTTTAATTCTATAGTTACCATTGTAAAATAAACTAGTACTTTCCATTTTTGTTATTTTCTATTTTATATGAAGTAAAGAAAGTTATATTAATTTTTATTTTTACATTGACACATATCACGATCTAAATTATTAACGACACATGTCGATATCTCGTGAGTTATTATACATACATGTCGCGTTCATGCTTACATTTAGCTTTGTATAATAAGATATATTTATATATCGAATAAATGATTAAAATGACTCAAATAAAGACTCAAATAACTAGATTAATATCAAAGGTCAAATTTTTATTCAAGTTATTTTTCTACCTAAAATATTTTGGGTGAATTTTTTTAATAAAAAAATGATATTTGGTCTTTAGGGAGTGTAAAAAATAAAATAAAATAATGAGTGTGTTTTTCTGAAATCTCCCCTTTTTTTTGAAAAAATTGAAGGTTAGGAGATGTAATTTGTTTATTTGGAAGAAATATAAACTAATTCTTGATTTTTTTAGGTTATTGGTTATAATTATCCAAATACTTTTTCAAATGCTTTAGAGAAAAAAGTTATTACCAATGCTATTAATGAAAAATAACTAAAAAAGGTTCGAGTTGTCTACCTCTTTCGATTACAAATTTATAGTTTCAAATTTATTTTTTCATTGCTACAATATTTTTGCTAAATGAATAAATTGTACACATGAAAAAGCTAAAATTATATAGTAAAAATTATTATCTTTATACTTTACTATTAGTTTGATAAATATATATATGAGTCCATATAAAATATTTTTTGATACAACTAACTCTAAATACTGATATCACTATAAGGTCTTAGTGGAGGATCATTGTTTGTTGTAGATTATATGTAAATTAAGCTGTATATGTAGAATTTCTTTGGTTAGAACGTTTAAAACCTACTTCGTCATACTGAAAATGTGTAGCATTTTCATGATTCAGTGTTTAAAATTTATCCATATCAATTGTCATTCCTATATAGTTACCATCAAGGATTTGTGTGTATCGTTATAGATGAGTCATGCAATTATTATTTAACATATTAAACCAATGTTTATGCGTATATATCGTTGGTTATTTTTTTTTAACTTACATTCCTAGTAACTTTATGATCGGTTTGACTCGTGTTATTATAACACCTCAATAAGATTGACGAAATAATTCTATACTACTTGCTCAAAGTTTACAAGTTAGTAAAGATTGTTAATTTATAGATTTTTCTGAGTTAAAATACAAAATTTATTATTTTCATTTACAAAAGTAGATACCTACATGAGTTTAGTATCAGAGGTGTAAGATATGTGGTAATTTAAAACAAATATGTGAGTTGAAAAGTTTATGATAACTATAAAAAGATTTGAAAGTAACTAAATACAATTGCGTGGCAACAATTTGGAAATAAAATATGCAACAAGTACACTAAAACTAAAGAAAAAATTGCTGACTTTTTTTATGTCACTCAGACAATGTCCAATATATATCTCTATTTTTTACTCCATTATAGAGTAACTCCAAAATGGAGTTAGATTTTACTCCAATGTATTACTCAATTTTCTACTCTAAAAATGAAATATTCTAAATAGATTTTATTTCTAATTTGCTATTAATACATTCTAACTATAAAAATTACAAAATGATCCCATTTATTTTAATTTAAAAATTTCCATAAATTATAAAATTAATTTTAATTACACATTCATTAAAGAAAAAAAATTATATTACAAATATTTTTTTATGTAACCATCACCACTAACACATTTTCTTGCAAATAATCGATTAGTCCATTCTAAAGTGAAAAATGAGATTTTTATATTTAATAATATCTCTAAAACAATAAAGAAACTTTCGGAACCGAATTTGTTATCATATTATATTTGGACATATGAGAGTAGAGGTTCTCTTCCAACTCTCAAGAATAAAACTCCAAAAATTCAATCGTTAAAAGATTCAAAACCAAACTAAAAAAATTCAATAATCAAATTAATTTGGTCATCATATTTTTTATTTATATTTTTCTCAAATTTGTATATATACACTAACAAAATGAAAATTTTGAATCCAAAATATTTTTCTCACTTTTTAAACCAACCAAAATGGAAAAGGAAAACTGTTTTGTCAATGTCATTGTCCAAAAACAAAGGTAAAAAAGTAACAAATTAGTTAGTTTCTAATAACTGGACTCGTAAATAGTGTAAACGCATATTATCTCCAAAAATATGACCATGTATTCATATTTTCCTAGAAAATTTCAGGTGAGATTTTCGCGAATGATATATATAGCCAACATTAATAAAATATGAACATGAATCAAAATTTGAATAAGTTCCTTTGGAATTGGGTTCGATTTATATACATTTTTGCTACATTTTCATTTACATAAATTGGAAGAAAGTTTTTTTATTGATAAATAAATTGCAAAAAAGTTGAAACATTCCTTTTATCTCATATCTAACTTCTTCTTCTTGACATTTACTAGCATTCATCGATATTCTCTAACCATGCCCAAAATAGTCAATGCATACTTTTTGTACAAACGCATTATCACAAAAAAAACTTTCATATAAAACCTAACAAGTTCAAATCAAATATTCGCTGAAGTAAAAACTAAATTTAGTGCAGTCTCCACTTTCTACTTTTTTTATTCTATTTCTCATATTTAGAAAGCTTTTTACTTACTTACCCTCCCATTATAAAAGCTATTTAATATGTTGACTTTAGGAAATAAAGAAAAATTAAATGGCTCACGTGAAACTGATATAAGAAGCAAAGCAAAGACCACTTTGACAAACAATTAAGCAAGTATGATAAAAAGTCTTTCACTATCAATAATTGAACCACACGTTTTCTCACAGAGTTACAGTTATTTAAGAGCAACTCCAATGGTAATACTACCATTGGAGTTCTTAAGTAAATTTTTATTATATTTAATTAATTTGTAAATAGTTAAGAATTTATGTTGGAGAAAGGTGTCCAATGGTGTTACTTAACTAAGAGTTCTTAGAGAAAAAAATATTAATTTTTAAACATTAATATTTACAATTAAAGACACAAATATTGAATGATTAAATTTAAAGACACATTATTATTGAATGATTATACATAAACATACAATATTTAGAAATCATTATCATCACCAAACTTGTTCCAAATATTTTCAATTAAATCATTT